>RJWM01026582.1:0-27885 GCA_004363535.1 Dasyprocta punctata
AAGATAACGATGCGCAAATTGCAACCATTGTCAAGCTTCTATCTTCCGGTTTTGTAAACCTGCAATGTTGTGTATTTATGCTAGTTGTTTGCTTGTCTCTTTTGCTTGTTGTTTTTACTATATATGTCATTTTTTTGTTGTTGTTGTTGTAGTTTTTGTTTGTTTTGTTTTTCTTCGCTTAAATAAAATAAAAAAAATAGACTGGGTGTGAGATTCTGTTAGAGGATTTTTTATAGTTGGAGTGAAGGGTTAATGTTAAGGGTTTTGAGGAAATATTTTGGGAGCAGGGTGAGATGCAGGTGGAAAGAGGTGTAATTTAGGATTAAGGAAAGCTGTGAGGTCGTCAGAACCTTTTGATTGATTTGCACACCTGTAAAGGGGAAAGAGGCAAGGGAAGACAAGGGCTAGGTAATATAAGAAAAAGAAAAAAGAGTAGAAGACAGGACAGAAGGTTACTGTGAGAGAAGATGGGAATACAGGGGAAACACTTGAAAGGAACTCAAACAGTGGGAGAAATGAGTTAAAAAATTTAAAATATTCTTACTACAGAAGCTAGAATTGAAGAAAAGGGATAGGGAGATGAGACGAGAGAGAGAGAGAAAATAACAACTAAATCAAAACGAAAAAAAAGTAACTCAAAAAATTTGACAAGGAATCAGATCTAGCACTGCAGTAAGATAACACACACCCAATTCTTTCCTGATCACTATGCCATAAAGCCTGCGTGTCCACACATTCCCTTCTTGTCTTAGTTGTAGTCTGGTTGTGAGCAGCCACACACAGATTCCACAGCAGGACATACAGGATGCACTAGACAGGCAGGTGGGTGTGTGCACACACTGGTATTTTGGCAGGGGAGGTGGGTGCATGACTCAAGAGGACTCCTGGCAGAGTTGGGTACTGTTCATTGTTTATCCTCTCTGGCCACAGTCCAGGGGGAGGAGGAATGCAGTTTTCCCCAGTGTCTGGTGGTGAGGGAAGGACTAGCACATGCAGAGTCTATCAGTTCTAGTTTGATCCCTCAAACTATTTGTGACTTTCCCATAATGGCTGCTCCCCACAGAAGCAGGGGGTAGGGGGTAGTGTGAACCAGCCATGGCAGCTTGGCTTCCTCTTTTCAACTATCCAGATATTTGGTTTGATCAACATATATCATCTTTCCCATTAATTTTCCATTTCGGGTGTAAGCCCCTCCTCCACTTCAGAAACACTTTTGTTCTCAGTGAATCCTCTCTGAACATCTGCTATGTGACTCTGCCTCTAGTCAGCCATGTTGGATTTCCTCCAAGCAGAGATTTTAGTGTCTACTCTAGAAAGGAGACACGGCTACAAATCTCCTAAAAGACTTTAAGAATCCTTTATACCCTCATCTTCAAGGTGTAAACTATGCTTTCTAGAGTTCACAATCTTACGGACAACTTGGAGGTAGTGAAATAGACAAGAAGCTGCCCAGCTCACCCCCCTTCCCCCTCCACTGAGTTGGTTACAACCAACAGCCTCCCCCTTGCTGTCCCTTGGCCCCTAAGCGGGCACTGGGCAACTGGCCTCAGTGTCTTCCACCACTCCTGATATTACTTCACAGGCTGCCCTCCAGGCAGAACTGACAGGGACAGTTCAGCTGACCACTGCAGTGCCCAAGTGGTAGGAAACTGCCCTTGATAAGATTAAGACCAGGAGGGGCCTAGGACCCAGGGTCATTATCCCCAAAAGCCCCAGGCCCAGTGAACCATAAGCAACATGGCAGGCCTTCCTGGTGATTCCTGAAAAGTTGAGCTAGTCATCACCTCAGCCTTGCTATTTTCATGAAGTGGCAGCTGTCAATAAAGGAGCTGCTTTTCCTAATGTTCCACTGAACTGTCACCATGATGGCTATAGTTCTCCTGAATACCCTGCACCTACTCCAGATGTCTGCCTTGATGCAGCAGGCTTGAATTTACCCCAGTCCTGGATGACACCACAGCAGGGCTGAGCGTCGACCAATCACCAGCCTGCAAAGTGCACAAAACAGCAAGGGCCCACTGCTGCTCCATGTAAGCAGCATCCCCTCACACTCCTCAGGTTGGCCTATGAGGGCTCCTCCAGTGCACTGACTCCTACACTGTAACACAGGCCACTCCATAATCCTATGGTTTATTTCTCAGAGCACCTGCAATGTCTTGTAAATCTAGCCAACATTTTTATCTTGGGTAGTATGGCCAGAGCAGGTCACATTACAAGGGATTATAAGCATGAGGGCCTACTGGTCCACAAGGTCCAGAGACCAGCAGCAACCAATAAAGACCAGCAAAGATGAGCAGCATCAACCAGCAGTGGCCAGCATCATTGAGCACTGAACAGCGCTGATGACCAGGAACAAAAACTGGACGTGGTGAAATCCAGGGGTATTGACTGACAATGGTGACAATTTTGTGGCATCTGTCAGAGACAAGTGGAGACCTGCAGAGGGCCACAAAGAAGCAGTAGGAACTGCTGGAAGAACTGCAGAGAGCTCCCAAGGGGACAGTGACCTTCGGTTGTCAAGCACTGATGTGGCAGCTGGGAACTACTAAGAGCCCTAACACTGACAGCCATGGGCACATCAGTTAACAGGATAGTCCCTGCCTGCCTTTCCCCTACCTCCACTCCACCATTTCCTTCTAGGAGTCAACCTGCCTGGCGTCTTCTCCTAGAGAGGAGCCAGCCTACGGTGCCCTCTCTCCAATAGCCTACAGGTGCAGCCCAGAGCTGTAACACCAAGGGCTAAGAGCCTAAGGAACAGGCCAGTTTTCCCTCCTACAGTGAGAAAAATTAAGTAAATGTATGAGATATCTGGCAGTGTCTGGAGCATGATAGTAAATGTATGAAACACCTAGCAGTGTCTGGATAGGTGTCAGTTCCTCCATTCCTGTGGGTCCATAATATTGGATGTATTACCAGAAGAGTAATTTGATACATTCTAGATTTTTCCAGACGCTCACAGTTTTCTTAAGTACACTGACTGAACGAGGAGGGCAAAGGGAGGACAAGGGCATGTTCTCTTGAGTAGCTCTTTCCTACTCAAGAGCTTTCAGCATCTCAGGCAGTTAGCAGTTTGGGCCTCATGCTGTCCACCACTGCTGAGATCACGGCGCCTGCAGCCTTCACGCCTTCCACCAGGGCATGCTCCACCTGCAAAACACATCAGTTAACAGGATAGTCCCTGCCTGCCTTCCCCCTACCTCCACTCCACCACTTCCTTCTGGGAGTCATCCTGCCTGGTGCCTTCTCCTAGAGGAGGAGCCAGCCTATGGTGCCCTCTCTTCAAAAGCCTATAGCTGCAGACCAAGAGAAACTGTAATGATGGAGACAGACCTCCAAGGCAGCCAGGTTCCTTTCCCCAGGAGGCATCTGGAGCTCCTGGTCCTTTTCTTTCACACAGGCTCTGCCCCCACGGCAGAGGATCCTTTGTAGGTCCTCTACAATGTATCTACCTCTGCCTCTTGGGCCCTTATTCTACAACAGGGACTCTGAGCCAGGGGAATCCGCTTGAACAGAATTGCACAGTGAGTTGGTATCCAAACTCAGCTCTGGCTGTGCCATGTGGCTCCTGGGCCCAGGGCTCTTCCCAATCATGCTCTAGATTGGGTCTTCTTTTCACAGAAAAATACCAGTGCTTACCAAGCACTTGGGCCTGGTGCAAGGCCTTACAAGGATGGGGTCCAGGCAAGTGGAGGATGCAGAGCACTGAGGAGAAAGATGCAGAAAGCAAAGGGGGGGAGGGAGTGGGTAGAGTTCCACTGCCATTGTCCATTGAGAGGTGCACAGCAGTAGTGGGGACACCAATAGTGGGGTGTAAGTCCAGACTATTTAAGAAAAATAAGGGCAGACCCACAGAAAGAGTAAAGCCTACCTTTAATCCTCAGTTTCTTTCATCTATTTGTAATATACACTTCTTTTGCTCACAGCATGGAATTTTAACAAGGATTCCCCATTAGCAAGAGCAGCCTAAACTGTTATAGACACACAGACTTCTAGGGCTCTTTCACATGCACTGTGTGTACCACATTTAGTTTACCTCTGCCCTTCATAGGGGAGGAGAGACTCCAGGGCAGTGCAGATGAGCCCAGCAGGTGTGAGTGGAACAACAGTAGTCCATGGTCCCACAGCACACAGAGCCACAGAATGGCCCCCTAGAGCGTAAGATGCAGGAATGCTGGCCCAACATCCTACTCCACTGGTCATTCAAGATAAGCTAGGAATCCAGATCTTTTTCTGTAAAACTATTTTTAAAGTTGCCAAGTAACTCAAATTCAAAAAATAATAGTGTATCTGAGATGCAGCCCATAGGTTACAAGTTTGCAACTCATGACAAAGTATCTACTTCCATCTATTTCCACTTTGCAAAGGAAGAAACAGTCTCAGAAAGAGCACCTTTGCCAAGGGACCACCCTCAGCAATGATGGAACCAGGACTCCAACCAGGAAGGCTTCCTAATAGGTCAATGCTTTTTCTACTCCTCCAAGGGGAAGTGGTGGGGTAAATGCCTCCTGAACCACACAGACCTGTAGGAACAGAAAGCTCTCTAGCACAGCAAGCAATATGGTGGGATGAGTGGTGACTTTTCTGGTGACTGAGGAGGTGACACAACCCAAGCAAGCTCCATGAGTAACCAAGAAAAGGCAAGGGCCACACCTGCTGGCTCCTGGACACGCCATATCTGAGGTTATTGACGAAGTGCTCACAGTTCCCCTCTATCAGGCTGTACTGCACAATCTTGTTGATCATCTTCTTTGTACGATGTATGATCCTGTCTACAGGCAGGGGCAGGTATGTCCCATCCAGCTTGTTGTTGACCGCCCAAGAGCAGCCATGGAGCACATCTTCCAGACGACTGTATTTTACAACTGCACGGTTACTAAACACAGAAGTGATGCTGCCAACTTCAAAGTCCTCACCTGAAGATCAGAGACAAACAGAAGTTGAAAAGTTGCTAGGGGTGGCAGGGGACAGCACTGGCTCAGCCTACGACTAGAAGAGGGAGAGATGAAGTAAGTCTTTTCAAAGAAGCCTTTGGCCCAGAAGTGTACTCTCCACTCCTCACCTAGCAGGAATCTCTTACTATTAACTCTCAAGGTGCCTTATAGTGTGACCTTATACTAGATTGCACTGGCCCAGTCAAGTCCTAGGCCTTATCTTATTTCCTATCCAGAATCCACTAATCTGCACTCCCTACATAGGGGGCTACCCTGTTCACAATCATGGTAGTTCCAAGACATGCTTCCCTGTGTGGGCACAAATAAGCCCAGCTGCCAGGACTCTGAATGGTGTCTACTCTCACCACCAACCACCCAGAGCCTCCTGGCATTTATCTCTGCTCAGTATAGGAGTTCTCATTAAGAATTTGTTTGAAAATATGGCCCTATAGCTTTGAAAAACAGAGACATTGGAAACCTACTACATTACCATTTTTAATCCTTAGAAGAGACAGAGACTCAGAGAACAAATGGAACCTGCCCAAGGCCAGGTAGATAATCATTTAAAACCAGCTAGAAGAGAGAATTTTGAATGCTATTGCCAAAAAAATGATAAACATCTGAGGTGATATGTATACTATTTACTCCAATGTGATCATTACATGCTGAATATGTGCTTATCTGTCAACTTCATTGGGTTAAGAAATGCCTACCAGGATTGAAGATTTATTTCAGTAGCCTCTGGGTTTGATATTCAGCAATCATCATCATCATCATCATCATCATAATGCAAAATAATGCATAGCATATTACTAAAGCATGTTCTTGGGTATATCTGGGTGGATTGTGGAGACATAGCCTTAGGTACTCTATATACAGTCCTTCACCCTTTTCTCTCTGGCATGGTTTCCCTGCTCTGCTTCTTGGCTGCCATGAACTAAACAGCTTTGCTCCACCATACACTTCCACTATGCTGTTCCTGCCTTGGTGGTAGCTGACCATGGACTGAATCCTCTATGACCATGAGCCAATTAAATCTCTTCTGCACTAAGCTATAAGTATTCACTATTGTGTCCCAGCAACAGGAAAGCTGGCTAATACAGTATCTATGTATGAGAACATCACACTGTAGTCCTAAATATCTACCATTATTGTGTCAATTTTTAAAAGATTGTTTTCTATTATAAAAATACTTTCTCTGTGTAAGTTATCCAAGACTAAGAAATGTTCCTTATTTTGATGATTTTCAAGAAAACCTGCTGATTTTACAAAAGTTAGAAAGAAATTCAGCATTTGGGAACATAGATAGCAGAATTCATCTTTAGAGGAACATCTAATGTAGGGGCATAACAGTTAAAGAAAAAAAAAATCTTTAGTTTTATAAGAGGCAAGCTCCTAGACTTAACCTGGAAAGAAGTGGGGATGAATTTCAATATTCTTTGATTAGGTTCCCCCACAGGAAATAGGGACAAGTGAGTAGACAGATAATGAGAAACTGACTCTACAGACAAGTCCCAGTAAAGGGAGGGACTGGGTCAAAGGTCAGGGCCTGCACACAGGATGACAGCTGCAAACAAGTTGTGGCCAGAAGCCTTCGGTGCTGTGCTCTCCTGTAATTCCATTCAGTGGGACACAAAATTCAAAAGGCAACAGGAAGCACCTCTCCTCTGCCCTGTTCTGGCCCCTGAAGCAGCTACTGAAAGGAAGGGGTCTGGGTTTCCAATTTTAAGGAAAATGTTCTACAACCCTTTGTAATCTATTATCACCATCTGCTTCCCATCAAATCCCCACCAAAACAATCAACCACGACTTCAAGCTGAGCCTTGTATTCATGCTGCCTAAAAAATGAAATGAGTATGTATGTAGTATGGGGGAAGCAGCCTGGAGCACGCAGGGAAGCGGGAAGACAGGGCAAGGTTGCAGATAACAGAGGTGACCAGGAAGCCAGGGGCAGCATTTGGGGACAACAAGAAACAAGTGACATATAAGTATCTACTCCCCCCACTCTGAGGATAGAAATGCAAGGGGTAATCAAAAAGTAAATGATTGCATTTTAAAATTTTATTCCAGTATAAAAGACACATTGACATGAATTCCCCTCAAAATGCTTCCCATTGATTCAAACACATTTATCCCATCATTGTTGCCCCTTTCTGAAGCAACTCTGGAGGTCCTTGTTCCTATCTTTATAAGATGTGACCAAAAACATGATGAATGTTGCTGCCAAGTACTATCTTAAGGCAAGGCAGACTCATAAAAATATGACACTGTGCCCTCATCACCTTGTTCACCAGTTCTGGCACCATGTGACTTCTGCCTCTTCCCCAAAGTCAAAGTGACCATAAAAGCAACACATTTTGAATTGATTCAAGACATGGAGGCAGCCACAACAGCTCAACTAAAGATTCATAAGAGAGGGCTCCAGAGCTGCTGCAGAAAAGGGAGAACAATGGGATGAGTTTGTCTGAAGCAAATGGGGGAATTCAAAAGGACATTCATGGTAACATTTTTTACTATAAAAAAGGGTTTTATAATTTAAAAATATGTCATATTTTTAAATCATACCTGATATGAAGGATGCTGGCCCAATATCAATACAAAATGGAGGCTCAAGTTCCTAAATTTGTATTTAAAGGAGAACATGAGGGGTTTTGGAGGGATACTCTACACTGGTGTCACTCTTAGGGCTTGTAATAAGTGGTTAAGTGAACAGAGACCAAGCTCTGCCACACAGTAAATGATGGGCCAGGTAAGATTCCAGGAGCAGCTGATGGAAACAGTGCTTGACTACATGCATTAAATTTGCTAACTTCAATATCACGATTTCAATAGGGTATCCACTCTTACTCGGGGGAGCCAGATGGACCACACAGTCATCTTCCACATAGATAGCCCAGTGCTCATAGCCAACTCGGAAAATCTCAATCAGGTCTCCAGGTCTGGGTCTTGGTTTGCCCTATGATGGGGAAAAAAATGTAAACTGCACCTGCCCAAAGACTCCAGAGTCTTTAGGGATCAGCTGTGAGTACCTCACTTTACAGAAAGAACCTCAAGATGGCAAGAGCTCTCTTCACAGAGGACCCACAACTCCTCTCTCCAGCTGCCACTTTCATATCACCCCAAACCTAAGCACACCAACACATGCCCTGCAATAAGGAACTCAGCTCCCTAAGCACTTCTCCTTTGATGTAGGCATGCTAAGCTTCTGGGTAAGGGTGCAGGAAGTGAAGTGCATGGGGAAAGGTCTCCTCCAGCTTGGAGTTAGAGAGGGAGGATACTAGTCAGGGTATGGAACAAGGATGCCTGGTGAACTCTGCCTCACCTGGGAACTCTTGACGTCATCCCCCTGCACCTTGACCTTGTGATAACCTTTTTGGGGCCCATTTCACAGGAAGCCAGTTCTACTCTGGCTGCCCTCTGCAGTACCCTCCATGCCCTCCTACAGCCACAGCCCCTCCCCTGCCCACCCACTCTAGTGCTGGTCATGCTTGTCCCACAAACAGCAGCAACCTGGTCAGCCCAGGAGACCTCTTGGCTAGTAGGAGGCTGAGCTACTTCTGCAGTGAGGCCTGAGCCTCTTCCCAGTGTGTGCTGCCTGAGTTTTGTGCCTCAGCCTTCAGGATTCTAGATGGTGTCTTCAAAGCCTAGTCTCATATCATGTTTAATAATTCTTTGTGCTTCTCCTGTTTAGCCCACTGTGTGGTTTCTGCCTCCAAGTTGGACTTAGATTGCTGATACAATCTCCCAAAGATGCCTGGAAGAGCGTGTTCAGTTAACAAGTATTTGTGGGAAGGGGTAAGCAGCATACACATGAAGGGATGGGTATGGAATTGTGAATATGATGAGCAACAGCATTGTTGAAAATATTCACTGCTATCCCGGACACTGAGTCTACGATGGTATAAGCCTCCACTCCAGTGAAGGTGAAGTGATGCTAAGATGCCTCAATCAGCATGTAGGTGGACATGCACTATATGAAGGTATACGTGTGGTTAGGGGTATGTCGGAGAATGTATGAATTCGTGTGTGTGGCATAAACATGCTTGACCATATGGGCATAAACATGCTTGACCATATGTACACAAACATACAGATGAACATACACAAGTATCTGTGGATCCATAAGTGTGACCATATCTAAGTGTGCTCACACTGCACACATGTAACAAGTCCTTGTTCTCCCCCTAAGAATTTATTTCTTACAGTAACCAGAAGTCTTTTATCTTTCCTGCTCCAAGAAGGTGCTAGATAACATAAAATTTCCATCTATGTTCTGATTCTCAGACTTCTCATGTTTACCATCTGTCCATACCTTTGCTTGGTGGTGATGCTGGGAAGAGGCTCTGTTTACTGATGCCTGTGGGAAGGCAGGCTGGGACACAGAGCCACCCACCCACCCACTTCCCAACAGCACTGTTTCTTACCCCAGGTATACAAGGACTTTCCCCCCACCAAGCTGAACTTCTGCGGGGCTATACATCTCTTCCCAGCCCCGGGCCCATTCTCCAAGTTGAAGACTAATTGGCCACAGCAAGCATTCACAGAAGTGAAGGGGAATTTTACTTGTTTCTTTTCAAAGTTTTCTCGGATATAATATACAATCCCATAAAATTTATGCATTTTAAGTGTACAATTTGATGACTTTTAGTAATTTAGAGAGTTTGTACAACATCACTGTGATCCAATTTTAGAACAAGACCACTGTCCCAAATAGATTCCTCATGCCCATTTGTAATCATTCTACTTCTCACCCTCAGCCTCAACCAACCTTGTACCTATGGACAGTCATGTCCCTTTGTCACCTACCCTCCTCAACCTCCCACCCAGACAACCTCACCTGCTTTCTGTCTCAGTGGATTCATCCCTCTGGACACTTCACATACACAGATCACGTCACACATGGCCTGTGCTCTGGTTTCTCTTGGTTGGCATGTCTTGGCAGAATAATGCCACATGTGGCCTATGCCCTGATCTGCTTGGTGTGTCTTGGCAAGGTCATACTATGTGTGCCCTATGGTCTGGTCTTTCTACTTGGCATGTCCTGGTTCCATTGTATTGCAGCAGACACAATACCCCATCATATGGGCACACCCCAAATGGCTTAACCATTTTGTTCTTTTTCAATACGGTTGGCTATTTTAGGTTCTTTGTATTTCCATGTAAATTTTAGGATCACCTTGTCAATTTATGCAAAAAAAACACACCTACTGATATTTCAAGAGGAATTATGTTTAAATGATTAATTTGATGAAGATTGCCACTTTCATATTATAGAGTCTTCCAATCCACAAACATGGACTCTTCTTTTTTAATTAATTTTACTGGGGACTTCTGGGAAGATGGTTGAGTGGTCAGCAGAAGAGAAAGACCCTCTTCAAGATTTGGTGTCCAGACATTGGACTATAGCAGCATGAGGAAGAGAAGGAAGAGGAAAGTGGGTTCTCGGGACCCAGAAAGGATCTGAAGAACTGAAGCACAACAGGGAGAGCAAAGAGAAATTTCAGTGAAGAAGGAGATGGCAGGAGGCACTTTCTCCTTGAGCCCTGACTTGCTGCTGGGAGGGGCAACTCAAACCTACAGTCACACGGTGACTACTGGCCACCACAGAGAAATGCAAGTGTGGAATGGAGCAGTGGACACAGTGAACTGCAGTGACTGCTGAGTCACTCAGGTTCAGTCATCCCCCAGGAGAAGGCAATTGGCCAGTAGCCATCTTGGAGAGGGGCCAACTGAGCTCGGAACTCAAAACAGCTGTGGGCCATCAGGCAGCTCCCAGAGTCAGGGTAAGGTTGCCAAATTCAAATCAGTAGGAGGTACACAGAGTGTTACAGACTGAACAGACTGAGTTCCAGACTCTCAACCAGAAATCAGCCTGAACTTTAGTGGAACTAAAAATTCCAGTAGGATTATCCACTACCTCACCATAAGGCTGCCACTGGCTTGCAGGGATTAATCAACTCAGATCTGGACTCTGTCTGCCCACATTATAGAAACACACCTCGAAGAGGACATCTCTTTTTTCTTCTGTTTCTTTCTTTTCTTGTTTTTGTTTTCATTTTGTTTTGGTTTTTCTTTGTTGTTCTTTTTATATGAGTGCAAACATGGTTTCTAGTTTTGTTGTAGTTCTGTACTGTTCCTGCTTTATTTCTTCCTTATCTCTTTCCCTCCTATCTTCTTCACCAGTTTCCCAAAGTTTGCATAATCTTCCTCTGTCCTCCAGTCTTACTTCTAATCTCTTTCTCTTCTTCTATTTCTCTATTTTCCCCCAACCCATTTTAAATTTTCTCCCTGGAGGGTAAAATCACCATATTGAGGACTTATTTACTGTATAAAATTTTCTGCTTCATTTCATATTTTTTATATAACCACAAATCTAGTTCATACAGTTAAAGATGGAAAATTAATATAGTTACTACAGTCTGTCATTTTCTAAGCTGTTTGACAATACTGTTATTTCTGGTTGTACTATTTTAGCCAAGGTGACAGAATTGTTCTAATCCATTATTCTTCCTGGTATACGAAGACTAAGATTGCCTAAGGGTCATAAACAATACTATAGGCTAGTGCCAAAGAACCAGGGACTGGGCCAAGTAGGCAGCAACTTTTTATCCTCAATAAATAGAAGAGGTAGGATCTTGCAACAGACTCAAAACCCAAAAGCCAGTTACACCTGGAAGGCATCTCTGAAAAGTGGTCATTTCTAGGGGTTCTAAATACTAGCAATAAAGCTATTCACTATAAGCAATTTACAAGCATCAATCTAGGAATTTAAGTGAAAAAAATAGAAAATGACAGTACACTTAAACAAGATGCAGCCCTAGACTTCCAGTTCATCAAAGGCAAACCCATGGGGCAAAGAGGTAGAACAGTTCTAAAACCACCTACTTCAACTCTCGAAAGTGGTAACAACAGAAGTAAAATAGCATATGAATGAGACTCCAGAAAAAATCAAATCAGGAATAATTTCTCACATAACTGCAGAGATGGTAAGCATGCTGAAAGACATGGTTAGTGACTCTAGAGCAGATACAAATAAAAGAATAGAGGCACTTAGGAAAATGATAAAAATCATGAACATCCAACATAGGAAACAAAAGAATACAGTCAAGCAGATATCCAAGAGACTAAAAATTCCATTAAAAGTATATGCAGCACAGTGATCCAATGAGTGAACAGAATGTAAGATACAAAAGATAGGATTGTGGTTGGTGATGGTGAAAAGAAACATTTCTTAAAAATTGCAAGTGACCACAAGAAATCAATTCAATGACTGCCAGATAATACAAAGAAGAATAACATGAGATTGATCAGAATCAATGAAAAATCAGAAGAGGGTGCAAAGGACATAAAAAACTTGTTCACAGAAGCAATGGCAGAAAATTTCCCTGGCAGGGAAAAAGAATTTGACATATAGATAAGTGAGGGATATAGAAATCCAACTAGGTATCATTTTTTAAAAATCTAATAGTCAAGATTCCAGAAATTAAACACAAGAACAAAATATTAAAAGCTGTAAGAGAAAAGAAATAAATCACCTATAAAAGAAAGTCCACCAGAAATACATCAAACTTCTTAACACAAACTCTGAAGTCAAGGAGAGTTTGAAGTATTTCAAGCCCTAAAAGAAAACAATATCCAAACCCAGATTGATGTACCCTACAAAACTATCCTTTAAAATTGATGAAGAAATAAGATACTACAATAACAAAGAATACCTGAGGAAATTTGTGACTACCAAACCACCACTCCAAAATGTTCTAAAGGACATTCTGGAAAGAGATAACAAGGACTACAACTCCATTAACCAAAGCAGAATGAATCTACCAGGCAAGGCAAGTAATTAAAAAGGAGAAAAATTGAAAACCAACAACAGGAAAATAACATGACAAGAATAAGTCAATACATACCAGTTATAACCACCAATGTTAATGGTCTCAATTCACCAATCAAAAGAAACAGATTAGCAGAATGAATGAAAAAGCAAGGTCCAACTCTATGCTGCATACGAGAAACACATTTAACTCAAAAAGAAATTCACAGACTGAAAGTCAAAGGGTGGAAAACAATACTCCATGTGACAAAAACTCAGAAAAGAGCAGGGGTAGCTATTCTATTTGCAGGCAAAGTGGATTTCAAGCCAAGACTGATTAAGAAAGATGAAAGTCACTACATCCTTATTAAGGGAACAATCCAAGAGGAAGAGGTAACAATCATAAATATATATGCACTAAACACCACTGCACCAAACTATATAAAACTTATTAACAGACATGAAAAGTCAAAGAAGCACTAACAAGTGTAACAGGAGAACTCAATACTCCACTGTCACAAATAAATCAACTAGACAAAAAATCAACAATGAAATATCAGAACTGAACCAAACTTTTGAACAAATGGACTCTGTAGCTATATATAAAGTATTCCATCACACACCAGAATACACATTCTTCTCAGATGCACAAAGGAATCTCCAAAACAGACCACATACTAATACATATAACCTGCTTAAATAAATGCAAAGGAATTAAAATTATCCCATGTATATTATCAGACCATACTGCAATGAAATTAGAAATCAGTGGCAAAAGAAATCACAAGAATTTTACAATTGCATGAAAATCAATGCCCTCCTGAACAACCAGTGGGTCACAAATGAAATTTAAAAAGAAATTAGACAGTTCCTACAATTAAATGATCATGCCAATAGAAATAATGGAATTTATGAGACTCAATATAAGCATTCCTATGAGGAAAATTTACAGCGGTGAATTCCCATACGAGGAAAACACAGTGAGTGAAAATAAACAACTAATAAACCTCAAGCATCTAGAAAAAGAACAGGAAGTTAATAAACCCAAAGTGCATATGAGGGAGGAAATTATAAAGATCAGAGTCAAAATTAATGCAGTGGAGACTAAGAAAACAATACAAAGAATCAATGAACCAAAGATTTGGTACTTTTTTTTAATTTAAGAGAAAAAAGATACGGAAAAGCAAAACAAAAGCAAAAGAGACAAACAAACAAAAACAATAAATCCAACACAATAACATTATAGGTTTACAAAACACGATGATAGGAATTTGACAATGGTTGTAATATTGCATATTGCTATCAAAAGGGTTGTTTAGATTAACAGATATAGATATGTAAAATTGATCTAATCATATGAGCATTAACTTCTTTTTCAATGACTAATACATTTAGTAGTATAGTCATTTTAGCCATCTTATGTATACATATTTACAAATTTATGTCTTTTTCCTTTTCCCTTCCTTCTTTCCTCATTTCCCCATCCCAATTACTTTTCCTTTTTCTGCTGTTTCTTACCCTTACACAGCATTTATTGTAGATTTTGGATCACATACACATTTTCAGTTTCTTACACTAGGGAGACAATATGGTATTTATACATGTGAGTTTGATTTATTTCATTTATGAGTATGGTCTCAAGTCGTGACCATTTACTTATAAAAGTCTCAATGCAATCTTTCTTAATAGCTGAGGAATACACCACTGTATAAAAATACCACATCTTTTTTATCCATTCCTTGATTGATGTGCACTTGGGTGGTTTCCAAGATTAGCTATTACAAATTGGGTTGCTATACACATGGGTACACATATATCACTGTGGTATGATGTTTTCAATTTTTCTGGGAAAATGTCCAGAAGCAGGATAACTGGGTAAAATGGAATATCTAATTGTAGCTTCTTGAGGAAACTCCATACTGATTTCCACAGTGGTTGCACCAGCCTACACTTCCACCAACAGTGGAGAAGAGTTCTGTTTTCCCCCAAAGACCCTCCAGCATTTGTTATTGGATGATTTTCTTGATCTTGGCCATTCTTTCTGGGATGAGATGGAATCTCAGTGTTGTTTTAATTTGCATTTCCAGAATGACCATTGATGTTGAACATTTTTTCATATATTTACTTGCCAGTTGCATTTCTTCCTCTGAGAAGTGTGTATTCATCTCAGATGCCCATTCTTGGATTGGGTCCTTGAATTTTAGGGGCCTGATTTTTTTTAACTCTTTATATATTTTAGATAGAAGTCCTTTGTCTGAGGGATAGTTGGCTAAGATATTTTCCTAATTCGTGGGTTTTCTTTTCACTCCGTTGGAGAGTTCCTTTGACATGCAAAAACTTTTTAATAAGATGAGATCCCAGTTGTTGATTCTGGGAAGTATTTCCTGTGCAGTTTGATTTTTGTTCACGAACTCTGCCTACTGCTATGTCTTCAAGATTTTTTCCTACTTTGTCTTCCAAAAAATTTAGTGTCTCTTTTAATATTCAGATCTTTGATCCATTTTGGTTTTACTTTAGTGCATGGCGATAGGCATGGATCTAGTTTTCGTTTATGGCATATGGAAAGTCAGTTTTTCCAGTACCACTTATTAAACAGGCTATGTTTCTTCCAGTGTATATATTTGGTCCCTTTGTCAAAGATGAGGTGGCTAAGTGTGTTTGTAGTTGTGGCTGTGTCTTCTAATCTATTCCATTGATCTTCAGGTCTGTTTTGACTCCAGTACCATGCTGATAATTTTATCACAGTAGCTTTGTAATATAATTTCAAGTTGGGGATTGTGATGCCTCCTGCCTTACCTTTGTTGCCCAGAATTGCCTTGTTATTCTAGGTCTCTTCTGGTTCCAGATGAATTTTAGGGATGATTTCTCTAGCTCTGTGAAGTATGCAAGTGGTATTTTGATTGGGATTGCATTAAATCCATATAACAATTTTGGGAAAATGGCCATTTTCACGATGTTTGTTCTTCCTATCCATGAACAGGGAATATCTTTCCATTTTCTGAAATCCTCTTCGCTTTCCTTTTCAGAGTAATGTAATTTTCACTGTGTAGATCTTTTACTTCCTTTGGTAGATTGATTCCTAAATATTTTTTTCTTTCTTTTTTTTTTTTTGATGCTATAGTGAAGGGTATGGCTTCCCTTATTTCTCTCTCAGTGAGTTTTTTGTTTGTGTACAGGAATGCTATTGATTTTTGAGTGTTCACCTTGTACCCAGCAACATTACTGAATTTGGTTATTACATCTAGAAGTCTTTTAATGGATTTTTGGGAGTCTTCTATGTAGAGTATCATATCATCTGCAAATAATGAAAATTTAACTTCTTCTTTTACTATCCTTATTCCTTTTATTTCTTTCTCTTGTCTAATTGCTCTAGCTAATATTTCCAGAACTATATTGAATAGGAGTGGTGATAATGGACATCCTTGTCTTGTTCCTGATCTTAGGTTGAAAGTTTTCCGTTTTTTTCCATTTAGTAAGATGTTGGCTGTGGTTTATGATATATCGCTTTCATCAGGTTGAGGTAAACACCAACTATTCCAATTTTCTGTAGGCTTTTTATCATGAATAAGTGTTGAATTTTGTTGTTGGATTTTGCTGAAAGCTTTTTCTGCATCTATTGAGATGGTCATGTGATTCTTGTCCTTGGCTCTGTTAATGTATTACATTTATTGATTTGCATGTGTTGAACCATCCCTGCATTCCTGGGATGAATCCCACTTGATTATGGTGTATAATCTTCTTGATCTTGCTGTATTCTATTTGCCAGTATTTTATTGAGAATTTTTGCATCAATGTTCATTAGGGTGATTGGCCTATAATTTTCTCTTTTGGTTGGGTCTTTCTCTGGTTTTGGTATTAGGGTAATGAGTTAGGGAGACTTGCTTCCCTTTCAATTTCATTGAAGTTAGAGGAGTGTTGGCATTAAGTCTTCCCTAAATTTCTTGTAGAATTCAACAGTGAATTCATCAGGACCTGGGCTTTTCTATGTTGGTAAGGTTCTAATTACATTTTCAATTTCATTAGCTGAAATTGGGTTATTCAGCAGTTCTACATCTTATTGATTCAGTTTTGGTAATTCATACATGTCTAGGAATCTGTCCATTTCTTCTGTGTTTTTGAACCTATGGGAGTAAAGGTTTTCAAAGTAGGTATTGATGATATTCTGTATTTCCAGAGGGTCTGTAGTGATATCACCCTTTTCATTTCTTATTGCATGGATTTGAGTTTTTCCTTTCCTCTTTTTGATAGGGTTGGCTAGGGGGTTATCAATTTTATTTATTCTTTTGAAGAACCAACTTGGGGGGAGTAGTGGGCAGCAGAGAAAACAGCCTCTCTGAGAGACACCATCTAGACATGGGAATATATCATCTTGAGGAAGACAAAAAGGAAGGAAGTGGGTTCCTTAGACCCAGGAAGAGACTGAAGTCTGAATTGAAGCCCACAAAGTGAAAAGAAAAACTTCAATAAAGAAGAAGGCAATAGCTGGTGGTGCCTTTGCCCAGAATCGAACTCACTGTGTAAGAGGAGCTATTGGAGCATGGGGGCAAATGGTCATGGTGTTGGTGGCAGCTGGCAACCCCAGGGGCCTCTGCAGAGTGATTTGGCAGTGGAGAGCAGTGGCACGGAGGACCGTGATGGCTGGCGGTGAGTACAGAGGACTCGGTCCTCCCATGGGAGAGAGTGGTTGGCCAGGAGCCATTTTAGCATCAGGCCAGATAAGCCTCAACTAAAACTGTTACCAGCTTCCTCCAGCAGCTCCTAGCTGGGCACAGACCCATGGAAACTGCTTGGACTGCAGTGAGCCCAATGAGTCTGTTCTTGGGGCAGGCCTGCTAAGGTTGTCTACTACTCCGTCATCGAGCAGTTGCTGGCTTGTGGAGATACAATTCCACAATTTTGGTCACTGTCTCTACAGGCTCTCTACTAGTGAATTCAGAGAGAATCCTGGAAGTGGACTTCTTTTTTTTGAATGTGAGTGTGATTTCTGCCCTCCTTCTGGGTGTGGTTTTGTTCTGTTCTAATTTTTGTCTCTTTTGGCTGTCTTTTCCCTCAGTCTTCTGCATCAGTTTCCCTACGTTGGTGGAACTCATCTTTGTCTTCCAACCTACTTGTAGTCTTCTTCCCTTTTTGCACTTCTCTGTCTTCTCTTGAGTCCATTTTGGGTCCTCATTCTTGTGGACAGAATTGACATATTGCAGACTTACGTATTGTATATGATTGTTTTGCATTCTATTGTATGGTTACAAGTTCAATTTGTATGGTTGAGGGTTGCAAATCAGGGGTTGGCTCAGTTTATTGTGTTGTTGGCTGTATTTGGTGCTGTGGGTGCCACTGCAGCCAGAATTAATATGATTGTTTGGGATAGCTGTTGGCCCTGGTGGTCCAGGACTGAGATTGACTGGGGATCACAGAGAGTGCTGAGGCACGGTGCCAAAGAACCAGGGACTGGGCTAGGTGAGCAATAGCTTCCAATCTCTAACAAACTGAGGAAGTGGGATCTTCCAATAGACTCAGAGCCCATGAACCAGCTACACATGGAAGATACCTCAGAGAAGTGATCATCACCTGAATGTCCTTAATACCACCAATAAAGCAACCCACCACAGGCAACTAATAGGTATCACTCTAGGAATTAAACTAAAAAAGAGAAGAAATGAGAAGACACTTTAATAGGACACAACCTCAGACACCCAATTCACCAAAGGCAAACCCAGGGGGCAATGAGGTTGGAAAATCTGAAGGCCCCCTGCCAGGTCTCTCCGAAGTGGTATCAAAGCAATTGAATGAGGCTCTGGAAAAAATGATATCAGAAATAATCTCTCAAATAACCACAGAGGTTACCAAAATACACACCATGCTTAATGTTGTTAGAGCAGACACAGACAAAAAATAAACAAGCTTAAACAAATTATGGAAACACAACATAGGAAACAAATGGATTCCATACAGCAGATTCAAGCAGATATCCAGGAGAATAAAAACTCCACTGAAAGTATTCAAAGCAGATTAGGCCAATGTGAGGACAGGATCTCAGATATTGAAGACAGGCTTGCAGTTAGTGACCAGGAAAAGAAAGATTTCTCAAAACTAGCAAGGGAACATGAGAAATCAATCCAGCAACTGCTGGATGAGACAAAGAAGAATAACTTAAGATTAATTGGAGTTAATGAACAAAAAGGAGATACCACAAAAGACACTAAAAACATCCTCACAGACATTGTGTCAGAAAATTTTCCTGATAGAGAAAAAGAATTTGACATACAACAACAAATGCTGGAGGGGCTGTGGGGAAAAAGGAACTCTTCTCCACTGTTGGTGGAAGTGTAGACTGGTGCAGCCACTGTGGAAGTCAGTGTGGAGATTCCTCAAGAAGCTAGGATTAGAGATCCCACTCAACCCAGCTATCCCTCTTCTGGGCATTTTCCCAGAAGAATTGAAAACATCATACCACAGTGATATCTGTGCACCCATGTTTATAGCAACACAATTTGTAATAGCCAGATCTTGGAAACAACCGAAGTGCCCATCAATCAAAGAATGGATAAAAAAGATGTGATATTTTTATACAATGGAGTACTACTCAGCTATTAAGAATGATTGCATTGAGACTTTTGTAAGTAAATGGTCATGACTTGAGACCATACTCATAAGTGAAATAAATCAAAACCACATGTATAAATACCGTATTGTCTCCCTAGTGTAAGAAACTGAAAAAGTATATATGATCCAAAATCTATAATAAATACTATGGAAGGGTAAAAAGCAGCTCGAAGAGCAAAAGTAACTGGAAAGGGAAAAGGGGGAAAGAGGGAAGGGAAAAGGAAAAGATATAAATCTGTATATATGTATATGTAAGATAACTAAAACGAACACACTGCTGAATGTATTTGTTATTGAGAAAGAACAATTAATACTGATATGATTAGATCAATTTTATGTCTATATCTGTTAATGTAAACGACCATTTTAAAGATAATGATACACAATATTGCAACCATTGTCAAGTTTCTATTATCCTGTTTTGTAAACCTGTAATGTTACTGTTGTGCATTTACTCTAGTCATTTGTTTGTCTGTTTTGTTTTTTGTCTTTGTTATATATGTCTTTTTTTCTGCTTAAATAAAAAAAAGAATTTGACATACAAATAAGTGAGGCATATAGAACTCCAATTAGCAATGATAAAAAAAAATGTGCTTCTAGGCATATCATAGTCAAGATTCCAGAAATTCAACACAAGAATAAAATTTTAAAAGCTGTTAGGGAAAAGAAACAAATCATTTATAAAGGAAAGCCCATCAGAATCACAGCTGACTTCTCAGCACAAACTCTCAAGTCAAGGAGAGCTTGGAGTGAAGTACTCCAAGTCCTAAAGGAAAACAACTTTCAACCCAGATTGATGTATCCTGCAAAACTATCTTTTGGGGCTCAAACTCACAACCTTGTGCCTGCCCAGCAGGTACTTAAGCCACTGAGCCAAACTCCTGGCCCTGATTTTTTTGAGACAGAGTTGCACTATGTAGTTCAGGCCAGCCTTGCTCACATTGTAGCCCAAGCTGGTCTTGAATTCACAATGCTCCTCCTACCTCAGCCTCCCAAGTGCTGGGATTAAAAGCGTGTGCTACCACACCCAGCTAAAACTATCTTTCAAAATAGAGGGAGAAATAAAATACTTTTGTAACAAAGAACATCTGAGGAAATTCGTGACTACTAAAACAGCACTCCAAAATGTTCTGAAGGACATTTTAGAAAGAGATAATAAGGACTACAGTTTCATGAACCCCAATAGAAGGAATCCACCAGGAAAGGCAAACAATTAGAGGGAAGGGAAAAAGAAAAAAAAGGGGGAGCCAGTAATAGGAAAACAGCATGGCAAGGATAGGTCAACACATATCACTTTTAACTATTAATGTTAATGATCTCAATTCACCAGTCAAAAGACACAGACTGGCAGAATGGATCAAGAAGAAAGATCCAACAATATGCTGTATACAAGAAACACATTTAATTCAAAAAGAAACTCATAGACTGAAAGTCAAAGGATGGAAAACAATACTCCATGCAACAGGAAATCAGAAAAAAGCAAGGGTTGCTATTCTATTTGCAGATAAAGTCAATTTTAAGCCAAGACTGATTAAGAGAGACAAAGAAGGTCACTATATCTTGGTAAAGGGAACAATTCAAGAGGAAGAGATAACAATCATAAATATATATGCAACAAATATTAGTGCACCCAGTTATATAAAACAATTATTAATGGACATGAAAAATTAAATAAGTCTTAATACAATTGTATTGGGAGACCTCAATACCCCCCTCTCACAAAAAGACAGATCAACTAGACAAAAAATCAATAATGAAATAGTAGAACTAAATCAAACTTTTGAGCAAGTGGGCTTAGTAGTTGTCTATAGTCTTCCACCCTACAGCATCAGAATACACATTCTTTTCAGCTGCACATGGGACATTCTCCAAAATAGACCATGTACTGGCTCATAGAACATGCTTAAGTAAATGTAAAGGAATTGAAATTATCACATGCATACTATCAGATCACAGTGCAATGAAATTGGAAATCCATACCAAAGAAAACCACAAGAATTTCATCAACACATGGAAATTAAATGGCACCCTACTGAACAATCAATGGGTCACAGATGAAATTAAAGAAATTAGACAGTTTTTACAGTTGAACAACAATGACAACACAACATACCGAAACTTGTGGGACACAAGGAAACCAGTCGTAAGAGGGAAATTGATAGCAGTAAATACCCATATCAGGAAAACAGAGCAAGCACATATAAACAACTTAATGTTGAACCTCAAACTTCTAGAAAAAGAAGAGCAAGTTAAACCAAAAGCTCATACAAGGGAGGAAATTATAAGGATCAGAGCAGAAATTAACACACTGGAGACTAAAAAAAATACAAATAATCAATGAATCAAAGAGTTGGTTCTTTGAAAAATTAAATAAAATTGACAAACCCTTGGCCAACCTTATCAAAAAAAAAGGAAAGAAAAGATTCAAATCCATGCAATTAGGAATGAAAAGTGTGAAATCACAACAGACCCTGTAGAAACCCAGAAAATCATCTATATCTACTTTTAAAATTTGTATTCTAGTAAGATGGAAAATACAGAAGAAATGGACAGATTCCTAGATATATATGGATCACCAAAGTTGAATCAAGAGAATATAAAAATCTTAAATAACCCAATATCAATAAATGAAATTAAAGATGTAATTAAAAACCTATCAACAGAGCCATTACGCTGGAAAGATGTTGGAGGAAGCACAAAGAAAAAAGATTCCCTTGGTTCCAGAAAATCTCCTGAAAAAGAGGAAGGTTTATCAAGCCACCCAGGCAAAAAGGCACTTTTGGCAAAGAAAGAGAGGAAGGTAAAAGAGATCAGATTTAAGCAACTGGACTCTTTCCTTCGTGATTCCTGGCGACAGCGGCATGACACGGTGCAAGTGAAATGACTAGAAGTGAAACCTCACGCTTTGGAAGCACCCAATGAACATTCCTTGGCCTTTGTTGTCCGCCTCCAAAGTATTAAGGGGGTGCATTTACTAGTACAGAAGACCATTGCAAGACTTCGCCTGAAGAAGTTGTTCAGTGGTGTCTTTTGTTAAAGTCAACCCCCAAACCCTCGGAATGCTGCGGATAGTGGAGCCTTATGTGACATGAGGATTTCCAAATCTGAAGTGTGTCTGGGAACTCATTTTGAAATGTGGACAGGTCAAGGTCAAGAATAGGACCTTCCCTCTGATGGACAACACTGTGATGGAGCAGCACCTGGGCAAGTTTGGTGTCATTTTCCTGGAAGACCTCATTCATGAAATTGCCTTCCCGGGCACATATTTCCAGGAGATTGCCCACTTCTTGTGCCCTTTCCACCTTTCTGTGGCCTGGCATGCTACCAAGAACAGGGTGGGCTTCCTCAAGGAGATGGGCTTACCTGGCTATCGAGGTGAATGCATCAACCAGCTCATCTGCCAGCTGAACTAGTTAGAGAATATCAAAGCACAGTGCCTTGGAAGCATGTTTTTGTTTCTGGAACTGTTACCAGGTATCATCAGAGAAGATGATTTTCTGCCTTCAGAGACTGGAAGGAAGAGGTCAGGGAAGGGAGGTGCTGGTCATGGCAGGCAACTCTCCCCACTGCCCATTTTCAAGGAAAAGCTCCATTGTTTTCCATGTTGTCCTCAGCTGCTGCTGAAATCAACACATCATGGGATGAAGAAGTCCTGTTTTGTTGCATCTTCTGTCTCAGAGTTTGGTGTTGGTGAATGGATAACCTAAGTGAGGCTCCCTAGTACTTGTAGCAATGAACTTGAGTCTGGAGCCCTGAGGCTTTCTTTTGAAACGACTTGAAATACTGTTACAATGATTATGTAAGCAAAAAAAAAAAAACTATCAACAAAGAAAAGCCCAGGCCCTGATGAATTCACTGCTGACTTCCACAAGAAATTTAGTGAAGACCTAACACCATTACTTCTCAAACTCTTTAATGAAATTGAAAGGGAAGCAACACTCCCAAATTCATTCCTGGAAGTAAGCATTACTCTGATTCCAAAACCAGAAAAGGACCCAACTAAGAAAGAGAATTACAGGCCAATCTCCCTAATGAACATTGACTCAAAAATCCTCAGTAAGATACTGGGAAACTGCAGCAAATCATCAAAAAGATTGTACATCATGATCAAGTAGGATTCATCCCAGGGATGCAGAAATGGTTCAACATATATAAATCCATAAATGTAATATATCATATTAACAGAGTCAAGGATAAAAATCATATGATTATTTCAATAGATGCAGAAAAAGCTTTTGACAAAGTTCAGCATCTATTCATGATAAAAACTCTACAGAAAATTGGAATAGATGGTCTCTATCTCAATCTGATAAAAAGCCATCTATGACAAACCAACAGTCAACATCATAAATGGACAAAAACTAAAAGCTTTCACTCTAAAATCAGGAACAAGACAAGAATGTCCACTGTCTTCACTCTTATTCAACACAGTCCTGAAAACGTTAGCCAGAACAATTAGACAAGAGAAACAAATAAAAGGAATAAAGATAGGAAAGGAAGAAGTTAAACTATTATTTGCAGATGACATGATACTGTATCTAGAAGATCCCAAAAAGTCCACCAAAAGACATCTAGATTTAGTAAGCAAATTTAGCAGTGTAGCTGTTTACAAAGTTAATACTCAAAAATCAATAGCCTCCTTGTACATGAATAACAATCTCACTGAGAGAGAAATCAGAAAAACAATACCTTTTACAATAGCATCCAAAAAAATGAAATGCTTAGGAATCAATCTAATTAAAGATGTAAAAGACCTCTATACTGAAAACTATAGTACTCTGAAAAAGAAGCTTGAAAAAGATATTAGAAAATGGAGAAATATCCTGTGCTCTTGGGTAGGAAGAATCAATATAGTGAAAATGGCCATACTTCCAAAACTGTTATACAGATTCAGTGCAATTCCAATCAAAATTCTAATAGCATACATCACAGAATTAAAGAAAACAATCCTAAAATTCATCTGGAACCAGAAGAGGCCTAGAATAGCAAAGGCGATCCTGAGCAACAAAGACAAGACAGGGGGTATCACAATTCATGGCCTGAAATTATATTATAAAGCTACTGTGATAAAAAGTGTGATACTGGAAAAAAAAAGACCCAAAAATCAATGGAATAGATTAGAAGATGCAGAAACAACTGTAGGCACACTAAGTTACCTTATTTTTGACAAAGGTGCCAAACACATTCATTGGAAGAAAGATAGCCTCTTTAATAAATGGTGATGGAAAAACTGGCTTTCCACATGTCAAAGATTAAGATTCGACTCATGTCTTTCACCATGTACTAATTTAAAATCTGAATGGATTAAAGATCTCAACATTAAAACAGAAACATTAAATCTGCTGGAAGATAGAGTAAGTAAAAGTCTTGAAGACATTGGTGTAGGCAAAAATTTTATGAATAAAACCCAGATTGCACAGGAACAATCACAAAGAATCAACAAATGGGATCTCATCCTATTGAAAAACTTTTGCACAAGCAAGAGAAACCACCAACAGAGTGAAGAGACAACCCACAATGTGGGAGAAAATGTGTGCCAGCTGGCCCTCAGATAAAGGATTACTATCAAGAACGTATAAAGAACTTTAAAAAATCAGTCCTCCAAAAAAAAAAAAGTCCTCCAAGATTTAAAGACTCAATCCAAAGATGGGCATTTGAGATGAACACACACTTCTCAGATGAAGAAATACAAACAGCAAAAAACACATGAAAAAATGTTCAACAGCACTGGTCATTTAAGAAATGCAAATGAAAACTACATTGAGATTCCACCTCACCCCAGAAAGAATGGCTAGTACTAAGAAGTCAACCAATAAGCCAGGCGTGGTGGCTCACGCCTTTAATCCCAGAACTCGGGAGGCTGAGGTAGGAGCAGTGTTGTGAGTTCGAGTCCGGCTTGGGCTACAACATGAGCGCAAGGCCGCCCTGAGCTACATAGTGCGACCCTGCCTCAAGAAACTAGGGCTGGGAGTTTGACTCAACAGCTTAAGCGCCTGTCAGGCAGGTGCGAGGCTGTGAGTTCGATCCCCAGTGCTGCAAGAAGAAGAAGAACAAGAACAAGAACAAGAACAAGAACAAGAACAAGAACAAGAACAAGAACAAGAACAAGAACAAGAACAAGAACAAGAACAAGAAGAAGTCAACCAACAGTAAATGCTGGGGGGTGGGGCAGGCTGTGGAGAAAAAGCAACCCTTCTCCACTGTTGGTGAGAATGCAGACTGGTGTAACCACTGTGGAAGTCAGTGTGGAGATTCCTCAAAAAGCTAGGATTGGAGGTCCCATTTGACCCAGCTATTCCCCTTCTGGGTATCTTCCCAAAAAGACTAAAAACATCATATCATAGCAAAATATGTGCACATGTTTATAACTGCACAATTCATAATAGCCAGATCTTGGAAGCAACCTAAATGCCCCTTGACTGAGGAATGGATGAAAAAGATGTGGTATTTTTATATAATGGAGTACTACTCAGTTATAAAGAACAATAAACTAGATATTTTCCCTCTTAAATGGATGTACCTTGAAAATATACTTATTAGTGAACTAAATAAGTCACACATATGTAACCATCATATTGTTGCACTTGTGTGACAAACTGAAAGAAAATCCATATATGTATGTAAAAAAATTAGTCAAGATAGTTAAAGAAAAAGAATTTTGAGTGGAAAGTAGTTTTCACAGGGTCATTTTCAGATTACATATTTATTGTGAATTGTTTCTTTGAAAATAATATAGCAGTCATAACAAAAATATAGTCATACAGCTGGTTTCTCTTGATTCACTGAGGAGAAAGTTTTGTGCTAATAATTTTCTGGACAATGTTTCATGTCTATATCTTATACTCTAAACAACTACTGTGAATATAACAATATGTAGTGTGTTGATTATTGTTACTCTCCTATTGGCTTGTTTTGAAATTGTTTTACAGTAATCTGTTACTTTTTTCTGTTTAAAATAAAAAATAAAAATAAAAATAAATTTTTAAAAATTTTTTAAAATTTTAAAAAAAGAACCAACTCTTTGATTCATTAATTCTTTGCATTGTTTTCTTAGTTTCAATTGCATTCATTCCTGCTCTGATCTTGATAATTTCCTCCCTTCTTTGGGCTTTGGGCTTGACTTGTTCTTCTTTTTCTAGAAGTCTGAGGTGCAGCATTAGGTTGTTTATGTGTGTTCTTTCCGTTTTTCTGATGTGGGAGTTTAGTGCTATAAATTTCCCACTGAGGACTGCTTTCATTGTATGCCACAGGTTCCAGTAATTTGTATTTGCAATTTCATTTGATTGTAGATATTGTTTAATTTCTTCCTTAATTTCTTCTGTGACCCATTGATTGTTTAGGAGAGTGTTATTTAATTGCCATGTGTTTACGGGGTTCTTGTGGGGGGTGTTTTGTCATTAACTTCCAATTTTATTGTGCTATGGTCAGATAATATGCATGGAATTATTTCAATTCCTTTGTATTTACTTAAACATGTTCTGTGGGCTAGTATATGATCTATTTTAGAGAATGAACCATGTGCTGCTGAAAAGAATGTGTATTCTGATGTTGGGTGGAACATTTGATACACATCTAAGAGGTCCATTTGTTCACAAGTTTGATTCAGTTCTGCTATTTGTTTGCTGATTTTTTGTTTGGCTGATCTGTCTCTTTGTGACAGTGGGGAATTAAGGTTCCCTGTTATAACTGTATTATTGTTTATTTGGGTTTTCATGTCTATTAAGATTTGTCTTACATAGTTGGGTGCTCCCATATTTGTTGCATATATATTTATGATTGTAATCTCTTGTTCTTGAAGTTTTCCTCTAACAAGTATGTAGTGACCTTCTTTACCTCTTTTGATCATTACTGGTTTGAAGTTCACACTTCAAATAGCTACCCCTGCTTTTTTCTGTGTTCCTGTTGCATGGAGAATTGTTTTCCATCCTTTGATTATTAGTCTGTGAATTTCCTTTTGAGTGAAATGTGTTTCTTGTACATAGCATATTGTTGGGTTTTGTTTCTTAACCCATTCTGCCAGTCTGTTTCTTTTTATTGGTGAGTTGAGACCATTTACATTGATTGATATAACTGATATGTGCTGGCTCATTCCTGTCATGATATATTTCTGTTGCTGATTTTCTACACTTTCTGTTTAATTACTTGCCCTGCTTAGTGGTTTCCTTTTGTTGTTGTTCTTAAGATTGTGGTTATCTTTGTCTCTTTCTAGAGTGTCTTTCAGTACTCTTTGTAGTGTTGGTTTGGTGGCCATAAATTTCTTCAGTTCTTTGTCATGCAAGTATCTTATTTCTCCATCAATTTTTAAGAATAGTTTTGCAGGGTACATCAATCTGGGTTGAAAGTTGTTTTCTTTCAGGGTTTGAAATACTTCACTCCAAGCTCTTCTTGACTTGAAGGTTTGTGTTGAGAAGTCTGCCATGATTCTGATAGGCTTTCCTTCATAGGTGATCTGTTTCTTTTCTCTGACAGCTTTTAGTATTTTGTTCTTGTGCTGTATATCTGATACCCTTATTATTATATGTCTGGGTGAGGATTTATTTTGGT
>RJWM01026583.1:0-27878 GCA_004363535.1 Dasyprocta punctata
AGTGCTGGGATTAAAGGCGTGCGCCACCACGCCCGGCTTAGCCTTGTTTTTATAGTTACAAACACACACACTTTTAATACTTTCGTGCTTTTATTTGTCCTACTTGTTCCTTTTTTACTCCTTGCCTTCTTTTGGATTTTTTTAAGCATAGGTTTTTAAAAATTCCAATTCACACAAATTCCGTTCACTAGAAATTCGCTACTTATTTGGAAAATGCGTAGTGTGTTTCTGTTAGTGGTTACCCTGGACATCTTAACACACACAGTCAGGAGGCTCTGGGGTAAAGCATCTCATCTGCCTCCCAAATTAGTGCAAAGATGGGCCAGCCAAGCTGCAGGGACCTCCTGCCAGCCCAGGAGTTCTCTGCGCACTGTGCTGTGTGCTGTGTGGGAGGTCTGCCCTGCTGCTTCTGGCCCCCTGCCGCTGGGTCCACTTCTGGTGTCCCCGAGTCACTGTTTCTCTTCCACCTCTCGAGTTTTTCATGTGAATGAACTGAGACTAAGTGCGGTGACAGCCTTCTAGCTTTGGGCAGGCTGCCATTCACAAAACCTTTCCCTGTGGACCCCTGTGGGGCTGGGCCAAAGCCATGCAGACCCTGGGAAATGGCGTCCACTAGTGAGTGAGCTGCTGGGTCCCCAGTAGTCGGTTCTCATTTCTCAAAAATCTTGCCCATTCCTGTGGCCAGGTCCCTGTACTGACTTTACTCTGACACCATCTAGATGGGGAGCTGGGTGCGGGTTGTTTGTGTGGGTGCTGGGGACCCTCCGGAGGCAGGGAAGAGGAGTGGCTGGCTGTAGTGGTGGTGGGGAGGGACAGCAGCAGCTTGTCTTGTGTTCACAGACCCCAGTGAGCTGTCCTAGCCATCGGCCCCAGGGCAGCAGCCCCATTCTGGCTCAGCCAGGTCACATGTCACTACCACACAGCCTGCTGGTTCTCCTTGGCAAGTTTCTCCCTCGACCTCCAGGGCCTCAACTTCACATGCCCCAAGTGACAGTTACTGTCCCCTCTATGTCTTTCCTGAACTCTAGACCCAGTCCTGCAGCCTTCCCGGAGGTTGTCCCAGACACACAGTAGGCAGGTCGTTCCAACCTGTTGCTCAGGCCAAAAGCCTGGGACAACCTTTTTTCCTCCATCCACCAGGAGGTCCAGTGGGCTCTGCTCCCCGGGAATACCAGGACTGGAGTCCCACAGTCTCCCTGATTCACTCTCCCTGCCCTGAACTGAGGTCAGGCACCAGGCAGGGGCAGGCCTGAGGCTCAGCCCGCCCACCTGCTGGCCCCTCTCTCCAGGGTCTCCTGGGTCACTCCTTGTGTCGGCTTGGCTTGTGGGGCTATGGCCTGGGGATATTGTGGGTATTTCTGGCTGGGGGACCTGGTGCTCTTGGGGGCTGCCTTTTTCCTGTGGTGAGGCGGAGTACATTAGTGCTCACACTTGGCATTCACATGCGCTGGCACCTGGGGCAGGGGCTGTTGGATCTACACAGGGGCTTAAAGTTAGTTGCTAGTATGGACTCACTGTGTTCGTCTTTACCTTTAAGCAAAACTGTGTTTAAAAAATATATATATATCTGTTATCTAGATTGATCATTTCTTTTTATATGGATGTGAACCAGGATAAAGCATGTATTTTTATGTGGCCATTTAAACATTTCCTCCCTCATAAAATGGCAAAAATACATTTTAGGATTAGCACTGAATGTTAAAAGTACTTTAAATGCACATTTACAGATGGTGATTTCCAGGGCCATGGCTGACAGGAGAGCATTGCGGTCCTTGGCTGGATTCACCCCTACCTAGGAAGCATTCACTTTGTTAGCAGAGGCAGCTCTTCAGGTGTAAGAATGTGCCCCCTTTTGGGTGAATTCAGTTTAAACTCACAGCAGCAGGCAGACCTGGCTGTCAGTGTGCTGCATAAGCTGCCGTTCCATGAGGGCTGAAGTCTCTCCCCTCTTCCTCGTTAGGTTAAGTTGCAACCTTTCCTCATAAGCTTCTGATTTGGGAATAGTTTTATATTTAAGGAGAAGCTGCAGAGATGATGGCAAGTCTTTTTTGCTTTTTGAGACAGGGTCTTGCTCTGTTATTCAGGCTGATCTTAAATTCACTTTGTAGCCCAGGCTGGCCTCAAACTGGTGAAAGTCCTGCTTCAGCCTCCCTAATGCTGGGATTACAGGCATGCACCAGCAGTCTTGTGTGCCTCATCTAGTGTCCCTAGTGTTGTGGTGCCCCTCACCGTGACAGCTGTGACGCTGACCTCGGTCTACTCTGGATTCTGCTCGTTCGCTGTCTCAGCACCCCATCTGACATCATGTTCTGCCTTTGACCAACATGTCTAGCTGGTCTGGAGCTGTCTTTCAGGCTCCCCCTGTTTTTCAAGATCGTGGGTTGGATGAGGCACATGGGTCTGAGCTCCCTGGTGCTGGCTTGGGGATGGGCTCACTCCCCTGGCCTGACCAGTGTAGGTGACTTCCTCCTGAGGAGTTTACTTTTCTGCTCTTTTTTCTGCAGTGATACTGTTCAACTCACATTACAAAAGTCCTTCTTTCCTACTTGTAGTTTTTTGGTTAAATCCTTATTGAAAAATAAGTGCAGTTTGATTTTTTTAAATGTATTTTCCCCATTAAAAAATGGTCCTGTCCAGTGGAAACTGGAAGAATATGATACAAGGGACCCCTGATGCCTGGAGGCCCCTTTCCCGAGGATGGAGCAGCACTGGTCCTCGCCATATCAGGGCTCTTCCCAGACTGGCTGCAGCCTGTGAGCTACGTCTCAGGAAGCGGGGCCCAGCCCAGGCTGCAGGGCACCGTGGGGAGCTGGGGCAGTCCTGGCAACCGTGGGCCTCACAGGCAGCCCTTTGCCCACAGGAGCTACATAGTGAGGGCTGGGATCCCTCCTGGTCCCTGCCTGAGCTTGCACTCCAGAGGCATGGAGGGGAGTGCCTTTGGCCTCCTGTGGGAGTGGCTTCTCCAGTGGGAGGGGACACACTGACACACTCCTATGCAGACAGGTGTAGGGAGGCAAGCATGGTAGTCTCTCTGGTGTGACTGGTCTGTGTGCTCTGGAAGCACCAGGATGGGGGGACCTGGGAGGAGCCAAACTTTGCAGGGGCCTGTGGCGGGAACACCCAGAACCCTTGGGGAGGGCTGCTTCCCCTCTATGGAGATCCCCTGTGACATCTTCCGACATCTTGCAGCAACGTACCTTGCCTGGCTCACATCCGTGGCACTGGTCTCCCTCACGCACATGTTGGCTGCGAGGACCCTTGTGGGCAGCAGGGGCTTCAGGCAGGTGACTCAGGCCACTGAAGGGCTGGAATTTCTCCACCAGCAGCTAGCCCCTGCACCCACAGGGAGGTTTGCACCTAGCGGGCTTGGTCATCGTTCCTTGATATCATAGGCCTTCTTACATGTGACCCTCCAGACACTGCACTAATTAACTGTGTACAAGGAGAAGCCGGCATTGCACTGTTGGCTTGCCTGCCTCGCTGAAGCTGCAGACAGCTCTGTGCTCACCCCCAGGGCGGCCTCCACTGCCTTTGGGTCTCAGCCCCGAGGCAGATGGGCTGTTCTGACTGCCAGTGTCTTACTGCAGAGCCACTGGATGCCTTCTTTAGGGGCACATCCCTGAGTCTCACTCTGTGGGGTCCCTGCGCCCTGTGGACCTCTGTTGAGCTCCAGGGCGTGAGCCTTGGCCAGGGACTCTCTGGGAATGGTTGCAAACCCTTGGTTTGGTTTCCTCCTGTTTTTCCAGGTGACTTTCTTTTTTCAGAGGCCTTCTGGTTTCTCTCCAAACTCCCACTCTGGGAAGTGTTCCTGAGGACCCTCACGGTCAGGCAAACCAGTCAGCAGTGTTAAGTGAGAGGCAGAGCAGAGTGGTGAGGCTTTCTGAATAAATAATGCTGCTGCTTTTTTTTTTTTTTTTTTTTGGTACCGGGAATCGAACTCACGACCTTGCGCTTGCCAGGCAGATACTTTGCTGCTAAGCTATATCCCCGGCCCCTAAATATGCTTCTTGTTTTCTTCCAGCATCAAATTTGAAACGTTTCAGGTGGAAATAGTTGTTTCTAGGACAAAGGGTTTTCCAAGTAACTTTGGTTCCAAGGTTCCAAGTTCATCTCATTTATGTGTTTAACCCAGTGATAACTGATGTTCACTGGCCTTGCATTTAGTTGTAGTCCAAGGAAAAAAAAAAAGATCATAGACAGAGACATGGAGTGAGTCCTGGAAACCATCCAGCACACCTTATTTGAGGGTAGACGCCTGATTCTAGGGACTGAAACATGTTCCTGTCTTGCCCTGGGCTCTGGCTTGTCCTGGAGCAGGGAAGCCCCAGGGGAGTCTGGTGGAAACCCTCATCCCTTGGCCCTCATTTGTAGATGGGGACTCTGAGGAGGCAGGGCACAGTCCAGGCTTGATTAGGAATTGGGGCAGGGGCTGACTGGTCCCTGCACTGACTGGCTGCTGATGCTGCCCCCCTCTGCCCGCAGGTGTACATTGGTGAGCTGCCGCAAGATTTCCTCCGCATCACGCCCACACAGCAGCAGCAGCAGGTCCAACTGGATGCCCAGGCGGCGCAGCAGCTGCAGTATGGAGGCTCAGTGGGCACTGTGGGCCGCCTCAGCATCACTGTGGTGCAGGTGGGCACTGGGCTCCCCTTCCTATTGGGGAGCTGGCACCAGTGGGGGAAGAGAGGGGCAAGCTGGGCTGGGGGGGGCAGTATGGATTTTGACCTTTTATAGCATTTCTCATGTGGCCAGATGGAACTTTTCTGATTCTAGTGTTTCCAGAATCATGTATCTGATATTGAAAACTAACATGTATAAAAAATACAATTTCCCAGGATTCTGCCTAAAATAATTTAAAAATTATAATGAACATTGGTGGACATCTGCTGTGTATTAGTTACTATTCCTCCCCTGGGGTGTCTCATAGCAGCTGGGGTGCTGATGCTGCCCAGGGCCACACCAGTGTGTGCCCAGCAGTGATGTCTCAGCTACACAGTTCTGTCCTAACCAGGTGTGCCCACGGGTTACCCAGGGTCTTGCCTGTTGTCTCAGTTACTTTTCTCTTGTTGCCAGCACAAAATACTCAACACCCAAAGTTAAAGGAGGGAAAGTTTATTTACTTACAGTTTGTGGAGATTTCGGTCCATAATCACCTGGTCCCAAAGCAGGGTGGCATGGCATGGGCAGCCATTCATGGCAGTGGCAAATACCAAAGGCAAGAAGAGTAAAAAAGGCTGAAGAGAAGACTCCTTCTGTTCCTTATATGGTATGCAGCTACATAGGGTGGGTGTAGCACTCACCCATAATCCCAGCGCTGGACCATGAATCAGTCACAAATTCTAGAAACCTGCCCCCATGGCTGCATGAGGCTTTGGGGAGAACCTCTAGATACCAGTCATAACCTCTATGAAAGCCAGAACACATCATATTCATGCTGGGATCACCCAGAATGTCCTGCAAAGCCACAGACACAGGACAAGTGTGAGGAGTTGTGTGACTTTGTGGAGTGGCCCAGATACAGCTGGCAGAGGTGTCACCTTGGCCCTCTGAGGAGCATGCAGCCTGTACCCTGCTGAGCTGCACTGGCCCCTGTGAGACATTCGTAGCCAGCCACCTTTCCTTGTGACTGCTCCAGTACTTGGTCACACGTGTGTAAGAGAATGTGCTGTGTCCTGCTGCCCCATTTATGATGGGCTGCTTCCTGGGTGCTGTCACCTGTGGGGCATGGCACGAGTGCTGGAGCTGGGCAGGCCTTGAGGTACCCCCGCAGTGCCTGCTGCCTCCAGCTGCCTTGTTCTTGTGGAGCTATGGAGCCCACCTCAGGCAGCCTGTCTGCCAGTGCTTGAGCTTGCACAGGTGTTCTGGGGAGAGATGTCCTGGTCCTCACGTGGCCTCCTAGTCATTTTGCCCACTGTCTCCTTGCTTCCCTTGGCTTTCAGGAGGCTGCTTGCGTGGTACCACTCACTCTCCCATGATTATTCCTTACCCTGAAGAGTACCCAGGAGCCTGGTTCTAGCCCCTCTTCCTGGGGCTAGAACCTCACACCCACCCTGCAGCCCCATACACGTGACCACCCGTGTGTAGATCTGACCACTGCTGAACTGCTGGGTACAGACTGGACCCTCATAACCTCTAGGTGCCCATGGTGCAGCCCTCCTTTTTCCCCAGTTCCAGTCGGTGACAGCTCTGGCCTTTGGGAAACCAAAGCCCAAAGATTCCTCTCTATTTCTTGCCCTCTACGCCCTGCCTCTCGGCAAAGACTGACCCCGCCCTCACCTCTTTGCTGGAGTATGGCTAGGGCAGTGTGGCTGCGTGCACGAAGAGAGACCCAGCAGACTAGGCAGATGGTATGCATGGCGTAAGGAAAGGAGGAGCCCTCTGGGAATGAGTCACAGTGTAGCATTAGACATTCAGGAACAGGGTGAGTGGAGAGACCCACGCTAGAGCAGGACGTGGCCCAAGAGCTGCACTGCTACCTGCATACGGAAGCTTGGTTAGGTGCTGTGTTGTTTTGTTGTGGCCATTCTGGTAGGTTTGTAGGAGTCTCGCTTGAAGTTGTGATTTTCATCTGTCTGGTAGCCAGTGACAGTAGGCATCTTATTTCAGTTATTTCAGATTTACTCTGAGTAATATGCTAAGCAATGAGGTATTTTTGTTTTGTTTTTGTTTTTTGTTTTTGGAAACAAGATCTCGATATGTAGTCCAGGCTGGCCTTGAACTTGAAATGATCCTCCTGCCTGAGCCTCCAGAGTGGTGGGATTACAGGTGTGTGTCACTACACAGTAGTTTTGTCTGCTGCAGCTTCACCTCATTCATAAGAGTTCCTGGTTTGCTCCCTGTGACACAGTTCACAGCAGGCCATCTGGTTTGGAGTAGGAGTCTTGAGAGCTGAATTGGAGACCTGGGTGCAGGAAGATGGTGTCCTGTCCTGTGAGCTGAAGGGCAGGCACAAGTTACAGGAAGCTGAAAGCTGGGGCAGATGCCTCCAGGTCCTTAGGGCTCTGGAGTGGCTCAGCCCTGGGGCATCCCCACCGCACCCCCAGCCTTGTACTGTCAGTTGTGGCCTCAGGTGCGTTTTGCCAGAGTTGGAGTGACTCTGCTCCTGGAGTCCTAGGAAGCAAGTTAGCGGCATGTTCAGGTGAATTTGGGTGGCTGAAGTTCCTGGCCCAGGAGATGTGGCAGTGGACAGTCTGAGGAGGCCAGCAGCTTAGGGAAGCATCTGCCTTTTCCTCTGATGGCAGGCACTACATCTTTCTGAACTTGGCTTTATTTCAGGCGAAGCTGGCAAAAAATTACGGCATGACACGCATGGATCCTTACTGCCGCCTGCGCCTGGGCTATGCTGTGTATGAGACGCCTACAGCCCACAACGGTGCCAAGAACCCTCGCTGGAACAAGGTCATCCAGTGCACAGTGCCCCCGGGCGTAGACTCGTTCTACCTGGAGATCTTTGATGAGGTGAGAGGTGCCTGTGTCTTGGGGCTGCACGTGGCTCAGATGGGGAAAGGTGTGTGTGCTCCATTATCTGAGGCCTGCTGGTGACAAGGTGCACTTTCCCTCAGAAACGTCACCAGTGGGGCAACGCCAGGCATGCTGGACAAAGTCGTTAGTGTCTGTTCTTAGATAGGCTGAGTCGCAAGCGTGTCATGGGATACTGTTCCTGTGGCACACGGTGCAGGCCTGCATCAGCGAGCCCTGTATGTCCTAGCCCCATCAGGAGCCTGCATGCAGCAGGCTTGAATGCCAGGCAGGAGCCCAGGGGCTGAGGAGGTGCCCTCAAAACTGGCTCTGGGCACCAAGTACCTCCTGCAGCAGAGCCACACGCAGCAGGGCTGAGAGTGGGAAGGGGAACGGTCTCCTCACCACTGCCCCCTGCCTTTTCCTGTCGGGCGGGGAGGAGCTTGTGGGAAGACGGCTGGCTGCTGGTGGTGCCCAGTGTGCACTGCCTTCCATCTTGTGCCTGCCTACCATGCTTGGGGTCTTGGGGATTGGAGCAGCAAGCCTGGAGGTGCTCCCTTTCCTGTCTGAAGCCTGGCCCATACCAGGTGGTGGCTCAGCAGCAAGGGCAGAGGGATGGGCCAGAGCCTTGGCTGAGTGAGAACTCCTTGAAGGGGACTGGGACCCTCACAGAAGAAGTCCCATCACCGTGGCCGCAGGGGACATGCCTTCCTCTGTGCTTTGACGTACTTGCCTCTTTGTCTCATCCCCCTCAGCGAGCCTTCTCCATGGATGACCGCATTGCCTGGACTCACATCACGATCCCTGAGTCCCTGAAGCAGGGCCAGGTGGAGGACGAGTGGTACAGCCTGAGTGGGAGGCAGGGTGACGACAAGGAGGGCATGATCAACCTGGTCATGTCCTATACGGTGAGCGCTGGGCTGGAGTGGCCCTGGGATGGTCAACCTGGGCCTGCTGCATGGCTTTGGCCCCTGGGACCCATGGGTCCTTCCGCAGAAGGCAGTGGCTGGCCCTGAAGTGTGCAGCATCTTGGTGGGGACAGGGCAGTGTGAAGGCCCTACCCTGGGGGTCGGGGAGCAGAGGCCCAGATGTGCTTGGCAGTTGCCCAGTGCGTCAGCTTCCCAACTCCCGCTGGTCTCCATCCGCAGAGCAGGACAGCTCCTGGGATCTTTGGGAAGGTCACAGGTAGATAGGTTGGGGTTCTCTCATATGGTACTGGGCAGGCACTCTACTACTAAGGTACATCCCTAGCCCTTTTAATTAATTCATTAATTAATTTGTTTATTTATTTTTGGTGCCGGGGATCAAACTCACGACCTCACACTTGCCAGGCAGGTGCCTGTACTGCTGAGCTAAACCCCTAGCCCTCCCATCCCTCTTTAAATGTTATTTAGAGACAGCATCTTACTAAGTTGCCCAGGATAGCCTTGAACTGCGAGCTGACATGGGGCTGTTGTGAGATGCTCCTGGTGCTGACGTTTTCTCTCAGGCACTGGGCTCTGAAGCGTCCCCACCAGCCTGCTTCCTTGAGTCTCACTCGTCCGACCACAGCACCTAGCCGTCATCTGCTTTGCCAGCCAGGGAGGGCTGCTGGGGTGTGGGTGGGGCAGACGTGAGTCCTGGGCTCTGTACCCTCAGGACCGTTACAGTGAGCTGGAGATGAGATTTTGACCCCAGATCGTCTTGGTGTCTTTCAGTCGCTGCCTGCTGCCATGATGATGCCACCCCAGCCTGTGGTCCTGATGCCAACTGTGTACCAGCAGGGTGTCGGCTACGTGCCCATTGCAGGTGTGTCGACATTTCTCTTTTGGCAAAAGGCCTGGGGCAGTGCAGGGGTTGAGCTAGGGTGGAGTCCAGCGTCATAGTGAACTTCCCAGTATATGTAGAAACCAGAATCTGTTTGTTCCCCAGTGGTTAGCCTGTGTGGGAGGAGTGAAACTTGTGGAGATGTGGAAACGAGATCTCTGAACACTCGTGCGAGTGGGGACTGCAGAGACCTGGGGAAAGCCGCCAGTGACGGTCAGGCTCAGCGACAGTCTCCCAAACGAGGAGACTGTCAGAGGAACGGGGCTGGAAGAAAGAGCTCCGTCTGGGGCTGGGTGAGAGTTTAAAACAACACAGTCTGCTCTCCCAGTTCTTTAGTTTAGTTTAGTTTAGTTTAGTTTAGTTTAGTTTAGTTTAGCTTTTGTTACTGAGGATCGAACTCACAACCTCACACCTGCCAGGGAGACACTTAGGCCACTGAGCTAAGTCCCCGGCCCCTCTCCCAGTTCTTGTGGCCAGACACCCAAAGCAGGAATGCCTGGGCTATGCCCACCAGAGGCTCCAGGAGCCTCCTGTGCCTGCAGCTCCCACGGGGCTCCAAGTGTCCCTTGCTTGTGGCTACCCCACGCCCACCTGTGGCTCAGTCTGCACACAGCCGCCTCCCCTCTGAGTCCCTTTCTTCCTGTCATTGCATGAGGGCCACCCCACTCCAGCACAGCCTCATCTCAGTGCTGTGTATCTGCAGAGACCCTGTAGCTGGCATGGGGTCGGGACTCGGCAAATCTGTGTGGGGGACCGGGCTCTGTCCCCTTCAGTTACCAGCACCAGATTGCATTTGGTTAACGGAAAATCAGCTTCTAAAGAGGAGAGGAAAGTTCCTAGTCAGTTTATCTTTCTCTGGATCCTGTCCTTTCTCTGTAAATGCGTTTCAAATTTGTCCTAAAATGTTTATTTAAAGTAAGGCCAGGTTTCCTTATAAACAGAGACTTTGAACTTTTCTTTTGATATGCATTTTAAAATTTGGACGTCTACGTACAGAAAGGTTACAATAGTGAACAGAAGATTTTTCTGCCAGAGCTGATGCTCGCCCCCACCCTGCGTGTCCCCTGTAAGTGAGGACGCTGCTCTGCGAGTGCAGGTGTGTGCACAGCGTGCACGTGTCGCTGGTGGTGCTCACCATGCTCTGAGGAGAGCGCAGGCCAGGCCTGGCCCCATGTCCATCTGTCCAAGCTGATGCCCCTTGTCCACTGTCCCGGTAGGGACCTGCTGCTGCCTGAGGAGGTTGCTCTTCTTCGTCCCCGCTGTTGACTGCTTGTGTTTGTGTGGGGCCAGACGTGACTGCACAGTGGTGGCTCACCCCTGAATGTTTTCTTTCTTTCTTTTTTCTTTTTTCTTTTTTTTTTTTTTTTTTTTTTGGTACTGGGGATTGAACTCATGACCTCACACATGCCTGGCAGGGTGCTTGTGCCGCTGAGCTAAATTCCCAGCCCCTGAACATTTGCTTGGTAACCACATGAGGTTTTTCCTGTTTCTCACAGACTGAGCCGTCCGCTGCAGAGGTTGCTGTGTGGCCTCACCACTTGTCTGGTTCCCTGAACTATGATCTGTTACTCTGTTATTTATGTTGTTTCCCAGAGGGAGTCCTTCAGGTGGGGCTTGCTGTCCCTTTGGCCTGCCCCATGGCCACTGAGTACAGTATTTCCTGACTGGCACCCCAGGAAGCCTCTGTCTCCTCGTGCATTTCCTGCCTCCACCCTGAACTTATCAGCTTCCAGGACCCTGGTGTAAGGTAGTTAGTTGAGACTCAGTTCTGCAAGCCTCGAAACTGTTGTTTGGTGATCTTAATAGTGTTTCGAGGCTTAGTTGGAAGTTGGCCAGTTCTCCCTGAGTCGTGCGAATCCTGAATACTTGGAGTGGCAGCACTGTCCTTCCAGAACACCAAAAGTCCAAAGCTTAAACTGCATGCTTGTTCACACGTTTTGTGCTTTGGGCTGCTCTGCAGTGGAGGCCTCAGGCCCGTGACTCTGGGGTGTGGCGTGTGATGACCGACCTGGGCCAGAGACGCCACTGTCAGTCCCACAGGAAGTGGGCAGGCACAGACAGGCTGACTCCCGGGGCCAGCTGCCTGCACATCCACGCTGGTCCTGGAAGCCCTACGGCAGTGCTGGCAAACCCGTGGCATGAGTGCCACAGTGCGGTGTTTGTATTGTTGAAGGCTCTAAGGTTCACCGTCACTGCCCTAGGGCATGTGGACTCAGGCTCTTGGCTGCTGCCACTGCTGCCATCTGCTTTCCAGCTGGAAGCCCGCATGTCCACAGCTGGGAGCCTGGGAGCCTGCAGAGCCAGGGGTCCTCCTAGGTCCTTTCCCTCTTGTTTTCCCAGAGTCATGGTTGTCACCTCACAGGGTGAGACAGGTGGCAAACAGAGCCTTGGCAGTCAGAGCTTTCCTGCTGTCAGTTGTAGCCCTAGGTTGTATTTGGGTTTTTTTTTTTTTTTTGGTACTGGGGATTAAACTCAGGGCCTTTGCATTCAGACTTTTTTTTTTTTTTTTTTTTGGTACCAGGGATCAAACTCACAACCTCATACCTGCCAGGCAGACACTTACACCACTGAGCTAAATCCCCAGCCCTGTTTTTTGAGACAGGGTCTACTATGCAGTTCAGGCCGGCCTCGAACTCACTTTGTAGCCCAAGTTGGTCGCGGACTCACAACAATCCTGCTTCAGCCTCCCAAGTACTGGGATTAAAGGTGTGTGCCACCACACCTGGCTTCTTTTTTTAATTTTAAAACAGGGTGTCACTAAATTGCTAAGTTGCCTGGGCTGGACTCATGGTCCTCCTGCTTTAGCCCCCTGGAGCAGTGATAGGATTGTAGCTGCACATCACTACATACCCCACCCCCACCCCGCCCCTGCCCAGTGCTTGGATCACCAGATGAATACGTTTTCATCGGAATGGAGATAAGTAGCTAATAGGCATCCCACAGCTGGGGAGGGGTCTTGACCTTGACTTTGGAGAAATGGCTGAATGGTGCGTGGAAAGGGGTCTGCCTGCATAAGACAATGGCATGGGGGACCGTGGCCTCTGCTGGGTTTCTAAATTCCTGGGGCAGGGAGCTGTTGTGTGCTGCTTATGCTGGTGGCCCAGGCAAAGCCGTGGGCTGGGGAGGTGAGGCCATAAATGTGGGTCCCGGGTCCATGTGTGCATGTCAGGAGTGGTGACACTGCGTCACAGTGCAGAGAGGGCAGGCAGCACCCACTGCATGCTGGCTGTTTTGGGGAAAGTGACTTCGTCTAATTTTCCTGATCCCCTGGGCTGCTGTTCTGCTTCCTTTTTCCATGCAGCATAGAGAGAGTTGATTAGAAGATTAATTCCTGCTGTCTCCCCAGTGGGGCCTCTGATAAACATTCAAGGTAACAGGGCCTCGGGTCCTCCCACTTGCTGGGGACTACAGCTCCTCCTGCTGTGGCCACAAATGAATGTTGCTACACCTGTTTCTCTGCAGGCCTGCAGTGCTCAGCTCTGGGCAAGTGTTCGTCGGTGCCATGCATTGCGAATCCAGTCAGAGCGCTCGGAAGTGTGGCGTAGTGAGGTCGTTTTCTCCTGCCCATGAAGCTGTCCTGCGGCAGGCTCTGTGGGCCTCCTTCTGGGTGCAGCAGGCTCCTCAGAGGCCCTTGGCTGTCAGGGCCCTGCACTGTGTGAGGCCGGGCAGGAGCCACCAGGTGGCAGGAGCCCGCGTGATGCCCGTTGTGCTGTCCCCTGGCTCGTGCTGCCCTGGGCTGTGGAGTTAAGCGGGACCCTTCCCGCTTTGCTCTTCTGGGCAGTGTTCTGTCTGAGTGGACAGTGTGAGTGCACTGTGTCCATGTGCGGGGTAGGGTGGCAGGGTGACATCGCAGGGAGCACGGGCTCTGTCTCGCTGTCTCCTGTGGTTGAGGCCCCCCCGAGGCTGCCAGGCTCCCATCCATCCAAGCCTACTGTGTGTCCCCAGGTGGCCGCTGATCTCCCTGCTCCCACAGTCGCCCGGGGCTTGGTGAATGATCAGTGACAGACAGGCCTGGGTCAGGAATGCACATTCCCTGTGTACACAGTGGCCCAGTCCCTGGGGCTTGAGCGAACAATCTTCCCTCACCCAATCTCTTAGTTACCTTTCCTGTTACTGAGACAAAATACCCCACTCCCGAACTTAAAGTAGAAAGGCTTTATTTCAGTTCACAGTTTGTGGAGGTTTCCGTCTGCAGTCAGCTGGCTGCAAGGCAGAGGGGTGTGGCAGGAGTGGTGTCGCAGAACAGAAACAAGCAGGAGACAGCCAAGCAGCAAGCCTGCCTCTTCCAGGTTACCTGCCCTTTGGACAGTGCCGCCCACACCCAGGGTGGGGCACCCTGAGTGCCAGCATCATGCCCTAGGTCCAGCCACCTCTGAGAAGCCCCACCTATAAGTGTTTGAGGTTTTGGGAGGACATCCAGATACAAGATGTAACACCCACCTAGGCTGGCTGCATGGCACACATTTCCTGACACCTTTGTGTGGAACCAGCGCCACATCTGTGTGTGAGGCTGCCTAGGTCCCTCTGTGACAGGCTGCTGCCTCAGACCTGGGCCAGGCAGCACCTGAGCTGTTGTCGTCTGTGAAGGAGGCATGTCATCCCCACTTGACCTGATGTGGTTTCCCTTCTCCTTGTTACCGAAAGGCCAGGCAGCAAGGAACAGTGGTGCCAGTCTTCACCCGTGAAGTGTGGTGACACCCTGTCTTGTGTTGGGGAGACAGGTGTCAGGCACAGGAGCGTGTTTGGTGGCAGCTGGGTAGAGGGCTGGAAATGCTGGCTTTCTGCCCCTTTTTGTATCCTGGCCTCAGACTCGAGTCAGCCCCGCTGCATCAGCCTCCCAAGTGCTGGGATTACAGGGGTGCGCCTCCACGTCTGGCTTCTGTTAGGGCTCCTGATGCTTTGGTTCAGCTGGCGTTGGAGGTAGTATTCAACTTCATTTACCATCTTCTGATTGCAGTGGGAAAAGAAAAGCCTCAGCCCTAAGCAGGGACTCTGCCTCACACTCTGGTGGGCCTAGTGGGGAAGATTGTTCACGCTTTTAAAGTTTAAGGAAGTAATGGCGTTGTAAGCCGGTGCAGCCCTTCAGAGGGGAACGTGTGTGGAAGTTCTGTGATGTGCGGTTGCTCAGTGTCACCGCCACGTCCTGCCCTGCCTGCCTGTGTCTTCCACCCTGAGGGGCGTGTGGGTTCTAAGGCTCAGCCTGCAAGGCTCCTCTGTTGACTCTGCCTTCACTTGTTTGTTGCCTCTTCCCATGATTGTGAAATAGCTTAAATGAGGTTTGGAAGATCTGACTTGCATTTGGAACAGAGAAAGGAGTTTGGAGAGGACATGGCTTGTGGAGAAGCCCAGCCTTCTTGCTGCCCAGAGTGCGTGTTGGAGACTGGCAGCTTCATGTTCCTGTAGGGCCTCTGTCTCATGAGGCTTGGGATGGCCTCTCCCTTCAAGGAGGCTGGGAAAGTGTTGTTCCTTCCTGCCACTCGAGGCAGCTGCACTTTGTACCACTGATGTTTTCACCAGACTTCCTCTGTTGTTTCCAGGAATGCCCGCCGTCTGCAGCCCTGGCATGGTGCCTGTGGCGGTACCCCCAGCAGCAGTGACCGCGCAGCCCCGCTGTACGGAGGAGGACCTGAAGGCTCTTCAGGACATGTTCCCCAACATGGACAAGGAGGTGATCCGCTCCGTGCTGGACGCCCAGGGAGGGAGTAAGGACGCCGCTGTTAATTCCCTGCTGCAGATGGGCGAGGAGTCCTAGACCTACCTGTTGCCCTTGGACTCGCCAACCCGGGTTTCCCGGGGTCATTATCCCAACAAGATTCCTGTGAACCACCACCTGTACCCTCTTCCTCAGACACCTGGTGCCCCTCCCCACCTGTTTTTGGGATGCATGTGGGTCTGGGTTCCCAGCAGCCCTCTTGACTGGCGGTGGGGCAGGATAGCTCCCTCCTTAATCTCGGGTGGGCAGTGGTGGCACAGCCTGGCACTGCACAGACCCATGCACCTGTGCTGGGGCTGTGCCTCTCTTTCCTCACGCTGTTCTGGAAAGCATTCTTGTAGAAAGCCGCTCCTCCACCAGGGTGTTGGAAGCTGTTGAACATCCTTCTGAGCTGTTGAGTGACACAGAGTCGCTTGACCTATTTGGGGTGGACCTAGTGACTTGTGGCACACAGACCCACGTGCACTGGTTTATGGGTTGCCTTTAGAGAACTAAGCTGAGCGTTCACGTCCCTCCCTGACACTGTTTAGACTGTGGGCCTCTTGTCTGGTTCCTCTGACCACGGAGCTGGCCCGCTTCTGCCTTGCCCTGGTCACACAGGCCACGTTGTCTCCTGCTGACCATGCTGGCTCCACAGGCCTTGTCCCAGCTTCTCTTCTGAGAGGGCCTAGGGGTGGCGCTGTGTTTACCAGTGGTGTCGAGGCACTGTCCATGCTGTGCATCAGTACTGTAGCCCAGTTGGGGGGTGGAGTTGAAGCCCAGTGAATGTTCACACTGGAAACCTTTCTGAGGCCGAGGCGCCAACACCTGGCTGCCTGGTGGCTGCTGTCACTTCTTGGGCTGCAGACTTGTGGACCCGTGTTCTGGCTGCAGACAGATTCAGGGGCAGATGGGCGACACCGTATCGGAAGACTCAGAGCATTGTGAGGCATCTCAGAAGCGGTGCACTTTAAAAAGGATGCACACCGTTGGGAAGCCCTGCACCCTGGCCTGTCTCGATGTGTAGTCCGCATGGAGTTGCAGGTGCTTCTTGTTCTTATGAGTGTTTGTCCCCAGCCTCTGGATGTAAGAGTCTGCTGACATGGGCATGACGGACCTGACGATTTGGACCTCTGTGAATGACTCAGACTGCAGAAGTTAGTGCTTAAATTTCAGTCTTTTTCCTGCCCTCTAAAAAGATAGGGAAAATTTTAATGTCAGCTACAAAATGCTTTCTTCCACGGATTGGGGGTGCTTTTTGTCAAATATATTGATCATAAATCTTTATTTTTGTAAACTGAAGAAGAATGAGGTGGTGGTACAGGTGGGTGGTGGCACTGGGTGCTTTTCTTTCGTTGCAAATCGTTAAGGCTTTTAATCTCATGATAGAGAAGAAAGACACCAATGTTTGCTAAGTAGATTTGACCACTCACTTTCACAAGTCAGTCACGGGAAGTCTTTATTCCAAGCTGCCATGTGGTCCTGTGCCTGTAGCAGGCTCCCCGCCCTTCAGACGGATGTGTCGGCAGAATGGGGCCTTCCCAGGCGTTCCTTTAGCACCACAGCAGACCCAGCCCAGGACAGCACAAGCCTGCCGTGCCTGTTCCCAGGCCCAGGCGAGTCTGCAGGCACCTGGCCTCTGCCTTAATGTTGCCAAGGTGCCCGCACTGTCCCTGCTGTGCGTGGCTCTGTGGAGCGTGTCCTGGAGAAGGCCACGACCCAGAGTGGCCGCCGTGGCCCAGGGAGGCAGCACTCGCATGGGGAGCCATAGTTTCCAGATGAGTCTGAACGTACTGCAGTCTCTTTCCTTTTCCTGAACACTTTATTTTTTTAATAGATCAAAGATGGATCACATTTTATATGGCCTTAGTCAAATAAGATCCTTCATCCCTCATTCTGTGCTGCTTCCATTGGATTGTGGTGTTGCAGCCTGTCCGGTGCGGTGGGCGGGCCTAGGCTTCGGTGCCTGCGCAGGAGCCTGAGCATCAGTCTGATTCACTCAGCTCACCGTCACGTCCTGGGTCCAGTTTGGATGAAGGGTGTCACCCTCGGAAGGAGTGGCTTGTCCCCAGCTCATAGACAAAGGCGGCAGTGAATTGGGGCAGGTACGGATGGGAGTTGGGCCCTTGCTGGATCTCCCTCGCCCTGCAGAGACGTGTTACTAGCCAAGCCCGGGGATGGATAGTGGGAACAGCCTTCCTGGGCAGGTGTCAGGGCAGGGCCTGGGCTGTTTTCTCCTGGGCAGATGGCCGTTGGACTTGGAACCCCCGCGGACTGTGGTCTGAGGAGACTCCAGGTCTGTCTCGCCCTGAGTGAGAGAAGTGCGCGTGGCTGTGTTCTGCTCTTCCCCCCTCCAGACTGCCTCTTCTCTCAGCATTTGCTGATGTGCGTGAGGCGGGTGTTGGTGGGAGTGATTCTCAGAACTTCTGTGTTCCTGGTGGTTATATTCACAGGGGTCCATGTCCAGGTTTTTCTTTGATTGTAAAATACATTTCTACTTTTCAGCCTTCTAATTTAATAAGTGGCCCATATAAAAATAGAGAAATAAAGTCCTCTAAGGGAAAGTTTACCATTCTTGTACCTGAGTGTTTTGTAGCATAGCTTGCAACATTCAGGAGTGGCGCACTGATCAGGGTCACAGGTTCACTCATTCACAACCTGTCCCAAGACTTCGCCAAGGAAGACTGAGTGTACAGCGGGGTACTGCTCCCCAGGTGACCCGGGAGGTGCTCTAGGTCTGCTGTGGTGGTGGCGGCTCCTCCTCACTGAGCATCTTTTTGTTACTTTGTTCTCACACTTACCCCTTCGCCAGATGACCTGGTGTGGCTCCCCTGCTTGGCTGTCCTGTGCTCAGGGATCAAGTGCAGCCAGAAGCATGCAGGTGTGCCCAGCGCCTGTTCACCGCACTTCGCAGCAGCCCACCGTGCACTGCCACACACCCGGCAGGGTGGGCAGGGCTCCTGGTACATTGGTCACGGTGTGGGGTGCCCTGCCCTTGTAACCAGAAGTCATTGTGTGCAGTGGCGGCAGCTGGCATGGCTTTGTCCACCCAGCACTCGCCTCCCCTTGATACAGGCTGTGGTGTGTGCGGGACAGGCCATCCCTGGGCAGGAGGTGCTGCTGTCGTCGTAACTGGGGTCTCATCCCGAAGGCGGTGTTCTTGCTAAGCTTGTGATCTTCTGAGCGTTAACTTGCAACACTATGAGTGTCTTCTGCTCAGAACAGCTGACAGAGTTGAGTTGGTGTTACCATTGGGCCCGATCTGGAGAAGCAAGCGACAGACACTTACGAAGGTCCTCTAGGACCAAGCACCTAAAGCGCTGGGGAGAAGACATGAATATTCTTTCTTTACATGCAGAGTTGAGCATGTGAGAAAGTAGAGGAAGTTCCCAAGGGGACTTAGGCATTATGGGGTGTCAGCAGTCTGGGAAAGGGCTCAGCATCTGTGGGTGGGTGCAGAGGTGCGAAGCCCTGGGTGCAGGGTGCCAGCTGTGACAAGCCCGGAGCTCCAACAGCTTTCACAGGGCCTGGGTGTGAGACCGTGACCCTGTCAAACGAGGATGGCAGGGGGCGGTGCCTTCCTCTAAGGTGAAGCTAAGAAAGAATGTACTCCTGGCACAGACATAAGCAGGAGTGGGACCTGCCTGCGCCGTTGCGGGGCTTTGGTTCAGGAAACCTCAACCGTGTTCCTGCCGGAGGAGCGTGTAGTCGATGTGGCGTCTCAGGGTTCCAGCACTGACAGAAACCCAACTGTGCACCTGCAGGAGACTGAAGGCGCCAGGCAGCAGTCGTCCTCAAGGGTGGTCGCCCCTCGGGCCCCACACAGCTTCCACTGAATGAGGTGCGCTGGGCTTCAAGTGCTTTAACACATAGACTGAACTACAGGGCAAGCAGAGAGCAAGGCGCTGGGAAAATGCTCACATGGCATTGAAGCACAGGCAGCTGGGGTGGACATCACGGACCACTCGAGGAAGCTGGACAACTAAGAAAGACAGGGCTGGAGAGATCACCCAGGAAACAGCAGGTGGAGCAAGAGTCAAAAACATGGCAGGACTTAGCAGAGAATGGTGGCGTTGTGTTGGAGAGGAGATGCTGAGCGCAGGCACTCTCGGGCTGATGGATGCAAGAGCCAGACGAAGCCCAGGGAGCGTGAGGCAAATGTGTTCGATGCAGTGTGAAAGAATTGTAATACTGCAACGAGAGTAAGACGAGGACCAGGCATTGCAGCGAAGGAGGCTCTCCTCCAGTGCCGAAGGAGAGGAGACTTCATTTTCATCTCTGAGTGAAACTGCACGGTAAGACTTTCAGAGCCACACTGGAACGGGGGGAGCCCCACACCACACCACACAGTCGGGCCAGTTAACAGGTAAGGGGTGCGAGGCCACTCTGAGCCACTGTAGTCTTTCTGGGTTTTGTGGGGCCAGAAGGGTGTATTAAACGCGACTCAAGCAGGGCCACGCTGCTTCTGAACTTTCCATCCTCCAGGTAGCCCTACTCTGGGCTCCGGGCTCCAGGCTATGGGCTGCAGCCTTGGCATTCTGGGCTCTTGTCCTCAGCTCTGGGTGCTGAGCTGTCTGGTTTTGCGCTCAGGCCTGGGATCTCACCAATCTACTCCTCACACAGGATGGGTTTGCTTTATCTTTTTCAGGCCCCCTTGGCCCTTTCTTGCTGATATAGCTCTTTCTGAACAGGCTGGCCAGACACTGGCCCAGCACCAAAGGCTGCGTATCCATCCAGTCAGGCAGGAAATGACCAGAGGGTGCATCACGAGGTGGGTGGAGAGGCCCCACAGCCTTCCTTGGGGACTCAGGATGGACAGTTCACCTCCGTGTCAGCACCACGAGGAGCTGTGAGGCCCTTTCTGTAAGCCCAGCTGTCCTTGAGCTGGCGGCCTGGAGCAGGGTGAGGTCTCCTCCTCCCATCATGCTGTTCCCAGTGTGTGACCCTAGGGACTCTGGCGCAGGACCTGTTCCCATGGACACTGTCAGTGAGGGCCCGGCCATTCAGACTGCCCCCTGCCACCCCCGTGTGTGGTCCCCACGGCTGTGTAGGGAGGCTGAATTCCTGACTGGTCTTCTGTCTTGGCCCCGTTGTACAGCGGACATTTCCTCCTGTGGCCCCTCGCTGTACGCTCCCTACCTGCCCTCCATGGGCAGTGTGTCCTCCAGGCCCCACCAGGTTCCTTCGCTTGCCACCACGAGGGTCATTTGTGGTCTTTTCACCCGGAGCTGGTGGCATGCCCATGTCAGCTCCAGGGTTTGCTGCCGTCAGCGTCGCAGCCTCCATGTGCAGCTGTGTCTCTGGTTTGTGCCCTTGGTGTGACGTGCACACGTGGGCAGGCTCCTACCCTGTCCGCTGAGCAGCCCACTCCACACTGCCATGCTCCCGTGTCACAGAAACTGTCTTGGTGCTGGGTGTGGTGGCACATGCCTGTAATCTCAGCACTGGGGAGGCAGAGGCAGGAGGTTTGCTGTGAGTTCAAGGTCAACCTATGCTACACTGCAAGTTCAAGGCCAGCCTGAGCTGCGTAGTGAGACCCTGTCTCAAAAAAAAAGAACTGTCCTGGAGATCCCAGCCACCCCTCCCAGCTGTCAGCCACCTGCCGTGTGTCTCCCCTGGGGACATTTGATGGTGTCCCATATGTGCCAGTGTCACTTGAATGTCTCTTCCGGGGAGCAAGGTGGAGCGTACTTCCACGTGTTTGAGGGACACTGTTTTCCCTTTCTTGCAGTCTCTTCCTGTCTCCGGCCACATTTGATTTGGAACCATTGGTCTCTGTTTCTAGTGGCTGTTCCAGGTATTAACTCTGATACACACTGCAGGTACTTTCCCCAGTCTGCTGTTTGCCTGTTTTGCGGGGGTTGGTGGCGGGGTTGAGACAGGGTCTTGCTATGTGATTCAGGCTGTCCTTGAGCTCTGTCTTGGTTACTTTTCTCCTGTTGCTGGGACAAAACACCCAACACCCAAAATGAAAGAAGGAAAGGTTTATTTAGCTCACTATTTGTGGAGGTTTCAGTCCATTATCAGCTGGCTCCAAGGCAGGGTGGCGTGGCACCAGGCAACTCTTCAAGGCAGCAGACAGAGCAAAAGGTGGGGGAAACGAGCCTCTTCTCCTTCCTTATATAGTATGCAGCCCCCCACCCACCCAGGGCAGGCCTAGCACTCACAAAATCGCCTTGCCCTCCTTAGCACAGGATGAGGATATTTACAAAGGAAGAACCCTGGCTCCCTGCTGAGTGTCTCAGTTAAACTTCTAAACTTCTCAAGTTGACACAATGTATCAACCATAAGAACTCACTGTGTAGAGCCCAGGCTTGCCTTATACCCGGGGCTATCTTCCTGCCTCAGCCTTCCGAGTGCTGGGATATAAGTGTGCACCACCACACTCAGCTTTTTGCCCCTTTTTTCCCCCTTTTATGATGCTCTTGATTCTGTTTCATGTAAAAGTTTTCTTTTTTAAAAGTGTCAAATTGATTAACCTTTTCCTTTATAGCTGCTGCATTTTAATTCATAATTAGGAAAACACTTTAACTTCTTTGTCTATGCCTTTCCGTCACTGATCTGAGCAGGTGGTTGTGTCCTGGTGCAGGTGCAGAGGAGGTGCTGGCCATGACTCAGCACCAGAGCCCTGACCCCAGGTTCCATCCCAGCCCTGAAAAAGAAAGGTCGAGCTCTGCAGGGCGCATCAGGTTTGTCCTGGAAGCGGGGCTGCCCTGTTGTGCGAGGCTCTTCTCCATCTCGGCCCGCCACCGTCATCCCAAACGACATTCCTTACCCCAAGCCCTGTGTCTCCTCCCAGCCACACCACCCCTGTTCTTCCTGGTGCTTTTTTGGCTATTCTTGGAACTCAAAGGAACATTGCAGTAAGTTTGTTTAGCGCTAGAAAACACTGATAGGGGTTTGGTTTGTTTTGCTTTTGCAGTACTAGGGATTGAACCCCGGATCTTTGACCTGAGCTGTATCTTCAGCTCCATTTTTACAGTTTTAAATTTTGAGACAGAATCTTGGTAAGTTGCCCAGGCTAGACTTGAACTTTCTATTCTCCTGCCTCAGCCTCCCAGAGTGCTGAATTACAGGTACGCACCACTGTGCCAGGCTTATAAATTAACTTAGAGAAATCTATGTACTAGATATTACAAGGGCAGGGGACCCCACAGCATTTCACATCTTCGTTTACCCACGTCTCCTGTGTGGGCATGGAACATCCTGTCGCATTCGTGCATAGGGTCGCTGCTGCCCTGTTGCCTTCTGTGGCGCTTTTCAGCCCACACTGCCCTCTGTCGGTGACTGTCGAGGCAGAGGAGGTGGCAGGGGTGTGCTGGCTGGGTTCAGACCTGCCACCCACCACTACCTTGCTGAGCTCTCTGGTTGTTCGTGGTCCTCCCGTTGATTTTCCAGAGCCTTCTGTGTGTGTTTCAGGTCGGCTGGAAGGAGTGCTGGCCTCTGTTTTCCCTTCCACAGCTTAACCGCCCTTGGCCTCCACAGGAGTTTGCTCCGAGCCCCAAGACAGGCTGAGATCGGAGGGGCCCAAGGACCGCCAGCTGCAGAGCAGAGGGCAGCATAGGCAGCTGCAGCTGAGGAGACTGCAGAGAATGTATCCCACCGCCATGCTGGGCAGCCAGGCATCTCCGGCCCCAGGTGCAGAGCAGGCCCAGCTGAGGCTGGGGGCAAAGAGCGTGGGCCCTGGGAGGAGTCCGGGTGGCAGGGTGCAGTGAGTCAGGTCCTAAGGGGCTGCACCTCGGCCAGAGAGCTCTTGTGGGTGAACCCCTTCCAGGTCATTGACAGAAGAGCTCAGTGGAGGAAGAGCCCAGGGAGGCTGCCGGGTGAGGTGCATTTGGTCCAGGCCCGTCAGAACAGCCTAGCATAGAGTTGGCACAGGTCATGAGTGTAAGAGCGCTGTGGGCAGCTCCATGGTGCCCCGCACAGCAGCCCTGCCCAATCGTGCAGCACTTCCCCGCAGCCAGCACGGGGCAGATGGTTCCACTGAGTGCCCAGGCTCAGCCAGACCGACCCCATTGTGTGGGACCTTGGCTGGGGTCTGTGCAAAGGGGTCGGGCTCTCAAGGCCAGGGCCACAGTCCCAGGCAGTGGGGATCTATTGTGCCCACATCCATGGGCCGAGCCAGCAGGTGGCAGGGCCTGCCTGGGCCAGACAATAAAGGACAGGTGTGGCCTGCAGCTCTGTTTGAAGCTTGAAGAGAACGTGCCAGGTACTGGAGCCAGGGCAAGCACGATCACCAGGCCAGGTCTACACTGCACCACTCAGACACCACTTGTGGCCAGATCAGGACTTAAATGTGGAAAGTGTAATTGCTGAGCTTCCAGGAGCTAACCCAGAAGACAGCACTCCCAACCCCAGGGCCTGGAAGGGTTTTCTAAAATGAGACCCCAGTCTCAAGCCGTGAAGGAAGACTGGACACATTTGGTGTGTAAATGATGAATCACGTCTGGCCTGTGGTCGCCCTGCAGTCACCGTGCGCTCTCCGGATCCGGGTGCACACGTCCACCCTGCTCACCCTGCCAGCCCCAAGTCTCGTGCCCTTTCCCTGCCACTCTCAGGTGACACTTTGGCTCAGAGACTCCCTCCCTCCCAGGCAGTTGAGACGTACATGCCCAGCGTTAGCACTGGGAGCCGAACGCCCTGCTTCTCCATGCACAGCAGGTGAACTGCAGCCCCCCTGCTCGCTCTGCTTCCTGGCACCACGGTCTCCCCCAAGTACCAGGCATGGTCTGTGTTTGTCTCTCTGGGCGCTCTCCAAGAGCTCACATTTTCAGTTTGGAAAAGGCATTGTGAGTTTTCAAGTAGTGCCTCTTTCCTCTCTTTTTCCTTTTGGAGCTCATTAGGAGAATATTGAAACTTTGGATCTGATCTCAGTATCTTAAATCTGAAAAAGACACACATCCTTTTACACCTTTGAGCTTTTATCCCATTGTTTATTGAGCTTTGGCAGGATGTTAGCCTGCCAACCACCACCACCACCCCACCACCACCACCCCCAGTTCTGGGGATGGATTCCAGTATTGAGCCATATTCATGGCCCTTTTTATTTTTATATTTTGAGATGGTCTTCCCCAGTTGTCCAGGCTCATTTTGAACTTTAAACCCTCCTGGCTCAGCCTCCCCAGTCATAAGCCACCACACTGGCTTGAATGTACATTTTCTGTAAGGAAGGGCTTTATAACCCTGGTGTTTCCCTAATGCCTCCATCTCAGAAAGTGTCTGTCTTCACAGTTCACCAGGCAGGAGTGTCTCCAGGTCCTGTAAACTTCCTTGTCCTGTCTTATCCTTTCCTGTGTTTGCGGGTGATGGCCAAGTGCAGGGCTGAGTTTTCTGCAGAGAGCAGACGCCCCTGCTCACCCTGCCCGAGGCTTCCTTGATGGAGGCCTCTGGAGCCTGTGCCCCCTCAGATCGTGGCCCCTGGAGGCCACTTCTCACCCTGCGCAGCTGAGCCCAGCGCCAGGTGTGGCACATTTCCTGTCCCCCACCCTCACACCGCAGCCCCAGCCCCAAGGCCTGCACACCCCAGACCCCTGCTAAGTCCCACGCTGGAACAGAGGATGGGAGATGAAGGCAGAGCCAACGGGCAGAGACAAGGAGGCCACGTGTGCAGTAGGAGGACACGTGACAGGCTGGGCATGGACAGGCCACAGGCTGCACCCTCCCACCCCCAGGGAGCCCCTCACTTTGCTCTGCTGCCCCTCCTAAGTCTGCAGCCTGGCCTGACCCCCGGCCCCGGCCTGCTCACCGCAGGAGCACTGCTGTCTCGGGGAACTCAGCTCTGCACTTGGCCGTCACCCGCAGACACGGAGGGAGATGGGGTAGGACAGGGAAGTGTGCAGGACCTGGAGACACTCAAAATATTTATAACGGCACTTCAAGGACTTTGCCCACTGGGATACAAGGCTGCCAGAAAACTTTGACCACAGACATTTGTTAAACTTGCCCCTGCCCTCTTGGCAACCTTATACATGGGGCAACTTCTCTTCCTTCGGGGCAAGTAGCTTTGTCACTCTGCCTGCCTGCGCCCAGGCAATTAAATATACGCCTACTTGCTTTCACAAAAGCTTGTCGTCTGGTCTCCTCGCGGTTCCTGAGTCCCCCATGTCCGAGTGGTGATTGGGCTGGGCCCTGCCTGGCCAACCGCGGCCGTGTGCCCGCACCCTGAGACCGACCCCCAGCAGCAGCCCAGGCTTGAGAGCGCTGGCTGGCTCCTCACTCTACTGTGTCCCTGCCAGTGGCTCTGTGGCCCCTGACTCTGCAGGTCCTGCTCCATCTTGGCTACTGGAACAAGGGGCAGCGAGCCCGGGCACAGAGGCATCAGGCAGAGACACCAGGACAGACACACAGTGGCAGAGTTTATTGCAGCAGAGCTGGCTGGCCCTTCTCCCATGGGCCCTGTGGCCTGGTTCCCTCAGTCCCAGGTCCCTCTGGCAGGCAAACAGCCACCTGGCCCGACGCAGCTCCTGGGCCTGGCCTTGCAGACAGGCCTCTGTGCCCTCTGGTGCCGTCAGGAAGGCTGAGACCTGAGGGTCTCCCAGGCAGGACCCCTGCCCAGCCCCTCCTCCAGCAGGCTCTCGCTGGTCCGGCACCCAACATGGTGCTGCAGGGGAGGGGAGGGGGAGGCAAGGGAGCCCCGTGTGTCTTCACGGGCCCCAGAACAGGTCCCAAAGGTCCTCATGGTCAGTGGTGTGTGCCCTGGCTCTAGGCTCGGGGCAGCCTTCCGGCAGGGCCCTAGACATGGGAGTCCATGGAGGCCATGGGCGAGGGCACGCAGGCTGTGGTGCAGCTGCACGCGTCCACCTGGGTGTAGGTGTGCTGGACGGCCGTACCGTCGGGACACTGCAGGGTCACGGCCAGCTGGTGGGTCCTGCTCTCCTGGCAGCAGCTGCACTGGTGCTGCATAGTCTGGGCCTCCATGGAGTACCTGGAAGCAGGATGGCTGACGAGGCGGCCCTGTCCACCACGTGCTCAGGGCCCCTCGGACCCGGCTCTGCCTCCTTGGCCCCTTCCTGAGCCCACTTCTCTTCCGGTGGCCTGGCTGACCCCACCTCTGGATACCTCCACCTCTGGACACTTCCCCTAGGCCTCCAGCCACCTGACCCTCCTGCCCTCTGGCCACTCCTGCACACAGCGGGCCACAGCTTGGTGTCCTGAGCCAAGGCGCCTGGCGCCTGTGTGGCAGAGCCCAGCGGGTGGGGGCTGGCCCAGGCTCTGCACAGTGGACATGGGGAGGGCTCTGCAAGAGCCAGCACCCAGGCCGAGGGCCCTGGGGCCCAGGTAAGGAGGCCAGGCGCCCACTCACTTGGACACTCCAGGGCAGGTACCCTCGCAGAAGGTGACAGTGATGGCAGCCTCACAGCCTTGGTGCCGCAGGATGGTCACGTTGGCATGGACTTGGCACGCATCTGGGCAGGTGACAGGCAGTGCTGAGCCCGCAGACCCTCGCCGAGGCCTGGCTGGGTGCAGCCCACCCTCAAGACAGGAGTCTACCCCGCCCCCGTAACCCGGGGCTCAGGTGTGCCCAGGGTGTCAGGATCCCTCTGCTGCCCAGGGGAGAAAAATGGACAGCTTCCAGCAGGAGCCCTGGGTGGGGGCTGCACAGGCTGCGCGGGGAAGTGCCTCGGTTTACCCTTGTCCTCCTCACAGGTGTAGCAGCAGCCAGTTCTCCTGAGGATCCCCTGCAGGGCCAAGGACAGGGGCAGAGCTAGAGGCGGAACTGGGGCCTAGGGTGGCATCCTGGGTGGGGACTGGAGGGCCGGTGAGCTCTGCAGGGAACAGGCGGGTCCTTGCCAGGCGGGGTTCTGGGGAAGGGCTAGGCCTCCAACACAGACCCTGCAGAGGGACACGTCTGGGCAAAGTGTAGGCTGTGGCGTCAGCACGGGGACCCCACTCTGGACCTCGCAGAGGTACTCGGTGCAGTTGTCTCCATGGCTGTTGATCCAGGTCTGGTTGGGCTGAAATGCGAGGCGGAGGCAGAGGCCGCATGGCTTCAGCTCAGGGCCAGCCCGGCGGACTCCTGGGCAGGGCTCCACCCCCGGAGCTTGGCCCTCACCTGCAGCATCTGGCCCTCTGGAGTGAAGCAGGCATCTGGCACGCAGTTCCCACAGCACCGCCCAGCCGTGCTGGAGTGCACGAAGCCCTGGGGGCACAGACGCTGGTCAGTCTCCCTCAGCCCAGCCTGCCTGCCTGCCCACCCCTCAGGGGCCCCTGGGCCATTTCCCTTCCCCAAAGTCCGGCCCCTCCAGCACCGCCTTTGTCCACTGCTGCCTCCCAGAACTGGATCCTGGGTAGGGAGCTGGTCCCCTACTCCGCCCCCCTCAAGGAGCAAGCAGCCGTCTGCACCTGGGAGCAGGGGTCACAGGTGTCCTCCTCACACTGCACAACTGGCTCCTGGCTGGCCCCGAAGAGGCAGGTGCACGTGTGGCAGGGAGTGACCGCTGAGAAGGTTGTACCGACCTACAGAGGACATGGGGTGGCCCCGAGGGTGCTGGATGCTGGCTGTGCCCAGGCTGAGCACAGGCCCTGCGGGTGGGGACACTTCTGCTGAGAGTCCCTGAGGCTAACCAAGCTGTCACGGTGTGTGGCCGAGCTCTGCAGGGCTCTCAGCAGCTGGTAAGGCCTGCGTCCCCGCCCAGGGCCCGCAGCCCATCTGCGCTTGGACAGGATGTGCAGACCTGGGTGGCCACCCAGACCTGGGTCCCCCCACCTGCCCCGCCCCCCCAGCCTGGCTGAGCCCTTACCCCGTAGACCTTGCCATTGTACTCGCACAGCTTGGGCTCTGCAAAGGCAAGGGGACCGGGTGTGGCGGTGTGGCAGGCAGAGTCCCTCTCCCCTGGAGTCTACCGGGCCGGGCCCTCCCCACTCACGGCAGTGGAAGGTGGGGCAGCAGTGGCCTTCCTCTTGGATCAACTCCTGGCCTGGG
>RJWM01026584.1:0-27882 GCA_004363535.1 Dasyprocta punctata
GTGTGGGTGTGGGGGCCTGAACAGCAGGCACCTGCTTGGTAAGAAGGGTTTGGAGGCTCTGCTCACCTATGACACCAAACCACCTGCTGGTTCCAGGATTCTAGATTTAGGTGAAAGTTGGGAGTATGGACAGGTGTAGGGAGCCTCCTGGAAAAGACAGGAGGTCTTAACATGAAAACTGGGGTGTGGATTTTAGGTGATGCTAGTTTTAGGGCTTGTCTTGGTTACTTCTCTCTCATTGAGACAAAATACCTAACGCCCAAAATGAAGGAAGGAAAGGTTTATTTCTTACAGTTTTTGGAGGTTCCAGTACATACTCAGTTGGTTCCAAGGAAGGGTGGTATGGCTGAGGGGCAGCAGTTCATTGAGGCTGCAAACAAAAAGAGAAAACAGGGCAAAAGAGAAGAAACTTGCTGGCTCCGCCCCTGGGAAGGTGCAGCACTCACAATGCCAATCCCAGCACTAGACAATAAACCAATCACAAATGCTAGATTCAGCTGCCTCCATGACTGCATCAGGTTTGGGGGGTCACCTAGACACAAACCATAACAGGGCTCCTCGCCAGATTCCCTTGGGTAAGGGACTGTAGCCTATCGTCTCGTATTTTGTTTGTTTTCATTCATTCCAAGTCCGCCCTAACTCTGTTAGCAGCTCTGAGAGTGGGTAAAGGCACAGGGCAAACATCGCCTATCCTGTGGCATTCTGACCCAGGGTCCGGCTGTCCCAGGCACAGTAGATGGAGCCAGCTCCTGCCCTGGCTGGCATCAGTGGCCAGCTGTTGAGGGTCCTCCTTATCTACTTCCTGTCAAGAGAGTGACCTTTGCATGCCCAGAAGATGCCCCAGATGGAACTTGCAGCACACAGAAACACAACTGATAGGGAGGGACTGGGAAGGGGTGTGGGACACTTGGGGACTATAGAAAGAAGGGCTGACTGCCTCCCACATGACCTCTGCTGCCCTGGGGGATCCGGGTTCAAGTGGGAAGGACACTGGATGTCATCTCTGTGGGCCCTTGCCCAGTGGCCACGTTCCCCCCACACCACCTGCATCCCCGCAGCCAGGTGACATCAAGGCAGAGAGATCAGGTGCCCACCACCAGGGCCTGTGCCACAGGTGAGCAACCATGTGGCCTTGGCTGAGTTACTTAACTTTCCTCCTTCATCAGAGGGAGATACTAACAGAGTGCCCAGAGGGTTCCTTGTGCAGATTAAATGAGAATCGGGAACACTGCCAGCTCCAGGCCAGGGCCCCCCACCAAGCCACCCCCTCTCCAAGGCGCACATGAAACCAGGATGTGAGCTCGCTGCATCCTCGAGGTGAAGCATCCACAGGGCAGAATTAATCTCCTCAAATGTCAGTTCACTCTGCTCTTTCCTGAGCTGCTCACAGAACCCACCATTTCACAAGCGTGCATCCTCAGAGCCTGCCCTGGGCAGAACTGAATGATGAAGTCACAATCTGAAAAGCTCTTTTCTAATCAACTGTTAACGGAGGGTGATGGTGTAATGCTTCCACTTTCAGCATATAGCATACTTGGCACTTTACAAAGGGCTCTTGTCAGGCACGGTGGTGTATCCCTGCAACCCCAGCGCTTGATTGGCCAAGGCAGGACGATCACCACAAGTCTGAGGCCAGCATGGGCTCCCAGTGAGTTCAAGCCTGGACTACCTAACTGAGATGCTGCCTCAGGATAAAGGGGAGACTCTCCACGCCTTCTCCTAGGGGACAGCCAGTGGAATGCCTGTGTCCAGGGGAAGCCATCCCGGAGACAGCGAGTGTGGGCTTTCCTCCCACGCCTGTCACTGCATGCAGACATCTTCACTGTCTGGCGCACACGCGTCACTTTTATCATCCAGCCTCCTTCTCATTCTGAGGACTGGAAGTCTTTTTTACTGCAGAGGTATCCCTGCTACCTTGGTGGGCCATGGAGGTCGGGCTCCTCTCTGACAGTCAGAATCCCTTTGCCTGAAATCCAGACCAGGGCTGAGCGTCTGGCCACCCAGGACCCTTCTTGGTACATCACTGTGAACACAGGAAGAAGGAAATGCCTTGCTCCCCACCCCACACACACACCCACCGTTACTACCAAGGCCTGGGCAAGCCTGGGAGTGGTCGTTGCCAAAGCAAAGCAGAAGAGAGGGGTGGAGAAGACGCGGGATGACTTTGCACGACCTCTTGGAGCCTCTGCAGCAACGCTGCCTGAAGCAGGCGCAGCTTCTCAGCGGCCGTGAGCGATTCTCCGCCTCATCCTGTGCAGCCGGCTGTCCTTCCGTCTTCATGTGGCTGTGAGGAGCTCCCGTCACAGCTTCAGGTGCTGCCGTAATACCTGGACGCTTATTTGAGGAGTAGCGTGTTACAAAAATCTGTCACCACTGTTGGACCCAAAACTTGCAGCTTAAGCTATCTTGACCAAGTGTAGCACATAAAATAAAACCTAAACCTGGTCTTGGGTCTGCACCGCGCACAGTCCTCAATGGGCCTGTTTGTTTTCTTGTAACAGCATATAGTGCCCCGTGAATAAGATCAAGGGCTCGTCTCTCGTGCTGGCCATTCCCTGGTCCTCTCAGTTCCACATTCTTCTTCCCGGTCTGTGATGTCACTTCCTGCTGTCCAATATTCTCTTTCAGGGTCTGTGAAGCCACTTCCCAGTGTTCATCTTTATGATGTTCTGTGTCTATGATGTCACTTCCTGCTGTCATCTTTATGCTATTCTATATATGTGTTGTCACTTCCTGCTGTTTATTTCATTCACTTGACATTTAAGAACTTGAATTCTGACCTCCCTGCGCCTTGATTTTACTACTTACCAATTCACTGGCATGGAGCAAGTGACTGAAACTTAACTTCCATTTTTTAAAATAATGCGAAAAACAATAACCACCGCATAGTACTGATGTAAGGCTTAGATTAGTATTGGCCCATTGTAAGCTCTCGAGGAGAGTTAGCTTTTGTTACTGTCATGATATTACTTTTTCAGCAGGCAGCACACAGATTGCATGTGATAGTGACTAAATATTAGTTCAATTAATAAAAGTACATCCCTAACCTTGACCAATTCTTCACTGTATATTCTTCACCACCTGGTATAGTCCCTACTTATAGAGAATATTACTATATTTATATGGTGACTGTTAGGACACTGAAGCTAAGTCCGCAGATTATACATCGGCTCTTCCTCTGCTCATCGCAGAGACTGGCTGAGTCCTCTAAGCTCCTGCAGCCTCGGGTTCCTTGCATCATGCTTGTGACAGCGACCACTCAGATTATTGAGAGGGTTAAATGAGATGATCTAACAAGTCAGTCTCCTGAGGCAATAACCTCTCCCTCCCTGATTCACAAGCTGATGTCTAGCACACTGCTTGGGGCACTAGTCACGAGGCAAATAGGTGGTATTAATATTCTGTAAAAATACTTTTGATAGGGTTTTTGTCTTCAAATTTCAAGAAAAATATGAAACAAACTCTCCAAGCAAGCTGGCCTCGCGTGTAAGTAGCTGTGCGATCCTGATGCCAGACTCAGCGTCTGTGGCCGGACAGGGGCAGGAGTGCTGCCCACAGCTGCCCGCTGCTCCCCGCAGCCACCTCAATCCTAGAGGGCATCCGTGAACCTTGCGCCCCAAATCTCCACTCGCTTCTATTCACTCCACACAGCACGTCAGAGCTTCGGTTTTGTAGACTGAGGACTCCGTCCATGCTTAGCCACAAGAGGATCCTCTGTGCTCGGCGTTCCTGGGCTCCAGAAGCACAAGGTCCCCTCGGCATGCAGCCAGAGAACCTGCTCCCCCTGCCAAAGTGGACAGACACACCGTGGCATCCAGAGTCCACGAGCCCGCAGGTCCTGAGAAAGTTCATCCCAGGGAGTAGGACAGGAAGTGTTAGGGGAGGGGATCCCACCATCCTTAAAAGCACTGGGCCACATTATTAATCTTCAAAGGCTTCAGAACAATCAGGACGATTGAACCTGTGAAATAAGACTCTGTCTAGGAACTTCCTTCCTTCCGTGGGAGCCCACACTTCTACATTTTCAGGTCTACAGTGGCATTGAAAGCAAATCACTGTGGGAGGTGTAGGCCACAGGCTTAGCACACTTGTCAGGTCACGGTAACCAGTGAACAGTGATGATGGTGTCCATTAGATGCTCATTTATTTCTTTTCAGAAGCACAGTTTCGAGAGGCAAATCTGGGGAAGGCAGTTCAAATTTCCCCTCACTGAATGTCTAAAACAACATAGTTACATTCAGCAATGAAGACAATCCAGAAATGTGTTAAATCAGAAGGTAATATGGGAAAATTAAAATGAAAGCATTTCAAATTTTTGAGATTTCCAATTTATTTCTGGGTGCGTGTAAAGTTGCAATGACAGGAAATTTAATACGGTAGTTAAGAGCATGAGTTGTTCTTTCCTTGCCTTGGGAGACTCGGTCTTGCTACGTGGCCCGGAAGCATGCGTTCCAGCGTCACATGGCTTGAGTCTGGAGTTTCGCTCTTCCGTTGTGTGGTTCACGTCTGGCACCTCACTTTCCTGTGTGGTAAGTGGAGATAACACTCCCTCTTAATAGTGATGTCAAGTGTGAACTGCCTAGCAGACCGCACAGTAATGCTAGCTATTACCGTTTTAAATCTGAACTTCTCTGTTTGGCGCTGCTAGAACAGATTATCTGGTGCTGAGTGAGGGTTGAAGAAAATAGGTTCACTTGACCCCTGCTTCTGGTGGCCTGAAAACCCCGCCTGCGCGTCGCTGGCCTCTGCCTGCAGCACAGCACTCGGGAACCGATGAGAGGGAACCTGTTGTTCACAGCAGGGCCGCAGCGGACAGGGCTCACTGTTTCCTAACCAAAGGCTGGTGCAGACACTTCCCCACCCCGTGAGACCAGCACTGAGCCTGGGCGGGTGCTTGTGCGCCCACTGGGTCCTGCCTCTTCCTGTCTGCACTGCTACCCTGTGGTCAAGATTCAGGGTGCCTTTCCCTGGGGGCACAGAGCTGCCGCAGTGTGTGGCTACTGCACACGGCCCGAGGTCAGGTGCCGTAGGTGCTGTTCCACGTTGGTGCTTTTCTCCAGGCTTCCCGCTTGGCGTGTCTTCCTATGGTCACTCCCCTGCCCAGCCTGTCTGCGCTACAGAAAATGCCAGTCCCTCCAAACTCAGCTGAAGCCAATCGTCAAAGCTCAGCCGTGTGCATGAGACCCGAGCTCACTCCAGTTTCTCGTGTGTGGTCTCACTGCTTTCCACATGGGTGCTGTGCGTGCTGTGGCCCAGTCTTTCCATCTCCTGGATCTGCCAGCACAGCTACTGCCTGGTAACCACGGCCTGGCAACTCAGCTGCACCTGCGAGCCCCTCTCTGCCCAGCCGAGCCTCACCAGTGCCCACAGACAGCAGCCCAGAAGGGCATCTGCTGCCCCCCGAGCCCAACCCTCAAGACCAGGGCAGCAGTAGCAGGGGTGGAGCAACTGGCACGCAGGCAGAGCTGGGACGGCGGCCAGAGCGTCCTCCCTCCTCAGAGAACACGCTCCCGCTGCTGCTGGGAAAACACAGGGGCTGTGGCGCATGTGACCCCCGGTCACTGCCAGGCTGCCCACGCCATCCCTCTGCCTTCAGGGTGTGAGGAGGGCTGGCAGCCGGGGAGGTTTTCTGGCCCACAGCTCCCAGCATCACTGGCCATTGTCACCCTTCTCCCCAGATCGGTGTCTGCCAGCAGCCTCTCCGTGAAGTTTCACAAAGAAGGAGAGAAGTCGTTTTTGCAAAATATCAAAAGCAAGGGGATAAAAGAAACTGAGTGCTGTTAAAACACAAAATAGTTTCAGAAAACAAATCCGTCTGCAGGTCGAAAGCTGGAGCTCTTCCCTGTGCACCTCAGTTGGACATTTTTGGAAGAGGATTCGCTGTCAAGAAAGCTAAAATAGGAGTAAAAGCAGAAACAAGCTGCAGTGCCCTGCAGAGCACCTGGACTGAGGATCTTAAAGCCACTTCGCGGTGTTACCCTCGCCAGATTCCTCCCAGCACAACAAACAACGAGCCAAGGATCAGGATAAAGAGCTCCAGGGCCCCAAAGCAGATACCCCAGCCGCACTCCTCTGAGTCCCCTCCCCAGCTGGGGGGCCATCCCTCCGTGCTTTACAGTCCATGTGCCAGGGACTCCCACTGAGCTCCTTCCATCTCGGAAACAGAGACCCTGACGCCCCTTCCCTTAAAGACAGCAACCCTGCCTTCAGAGCAGCCACAGAAAGAGGGCGACGACCAGCTTCTGACCTTGTGCGATGAAACGCAGAGTTAGCAAAGGGCATCAGTGAGGCTTCAGAGGACAGGCGTGGTTCCCAGGGAGGCCAAGAAAGTGCTGGGGTCCCTGTGGGCAGGGCCAGCGTCCCAGGGGAGCTAAGCAAGACACCCGGCCTGGCCTGGAACAGCGTCCTGGGACCCTGGGAAAGGAGCTCTTCCACAGGACCCTCCAGGACAAACCAGTACAGAAGTCAGAGGGGCCGGGACTGCTCACCAAGCACGTGGGCTATGACCCCTCTTGGAGGCTATGACCCGCTGTGTGGAGTGCTCTGAGCGCAGCACTCCCGGAGAGCCAAGGCTGAGCTGGGGGCCTCATCTGATGGAAGAGGGGCCGCATTTTGAGCAGCATGGACTCTTGCAGAGCAGCTTTGGGGAGCCACGCTGCAAGCCCAGAGAGGAGCACCAGAGACCAGACACAGAACCCCCGGTGCCCACGCAGGGCTCTAGGTGTCCTGGCCCAGTCACCCTCTCCACCCTGGGGCCAGGAGCGATGGACCGCCTAACCACAGGCAGGAGATTCCTGGACTCTATTCTGGTCTCACTAATTTAAAAAGATATCTTTAATCAAATACCTGCATTGCTCCACCTTACTCTTCCACATCTAGTCCCATGTTTCCATAAAGCTTTCTCCCAAACTGGAGGCTGTCAGGAATCTCAGGGGCTTCCACACGTACCGAAAGACTTTGAGGAACTGCTGTTCACGGGTGGGAGTCAAGTGTGTTAGAGATCGTTCCTGCACCCTGTGTCCTCGGTTCCTCCCTGTGGAGAGACACAGGGTCTTCCCAAGATCAGTGGAGCAGCACTCTGTGCAGAACAAAGAGAAGCCTTCTCCAGATTCCAGTGGCTGGCATTCCCCTTGCAAGACACTCTGCTGCTTTGAGGAATTAGAGTTGTCTCAATCACAGGCTTCAGTGATGTCCCCCAAAAGACAAAAACAAGCTAATGGGGAACATTTCCAGCACAGCATTTTTCCTCCTCTTGCAGAGTGGAACTGTTTAAAAGACCCGGAAAAAGCTTTCTGTGAGCAGAAGTACCGCTGCTTCCAAGAGGCTGTCAAGAGATGGGAGATTTTAGCAAGAGCTCCAGGAGCCAGAGGCAAGAGTCACAGGCAAGAAACTCTCTCTCTCATTCCGTCTTCCTCTCCCTCGCCCTCCTCCTCCCTCTTTCTCTGAGGTGGAGGGCCAGGGCCTGGTTAGGATCTGACAAGCTGGAAACTGCGAAATGTGCAGGAGATCACCACCCCCAGGTTCCGGTTACTAACATCTTGCGTTCACGTTGGCTTTGGCCCAGCTGATAAACTGATATCCATGCACCGTTATTTGCCAGCCTGAGGTCTGCGCTGAGGTTGTCTCTGCCTGCCATGCATTCTGTGGCTTCTGACAAACACCTAATGCCGTGTGTCCATCCTCACAGTGTCACACAGAACAGTTCTGCTGCCCTAAATCCTCTGGGCTTGACCTGTCCAGTCCTGTGCCCCCAGCCCCGGTCACCACTGCCCTTTCCGTCACGGCTGTCACATGGAGTGAATAACACAACACCTGATTTTCTGATTATCTTTCTGCACACAGTGTGCTTTTAAGTTTTCTTCATTTGGTTGTGTAATGAGATGGTGGGCCATTTCTTCCTAATATTCCTTTGGCTGGATTTACCACAGTTTAACCATTTAGCTCCTGAAGGATACCTTTGCTCCTTACAAATCTGGGCAACAGTGAATAAAAATGCTGTAGCCAAGCACGTACAGGGTCTGGAGATGTGAGTTTCCACACCTTCGGATAATGCCTGAGTGTGGTGAGGCGTCCGCCAGCTCCTTCCAGTAGACTCTGAAGAGCATCTGAGCCCGTGGCTCTGGGCTGAGCTGTGCGCGTCCCCACCCACAGCGATGGAAGCCCTGGGTCCCTCCTTCCTGGGGCCGGTGGGGCCAGGGCCTGGGCTTTGTCCTTCTTACGGTAAGCCACAGCACATCCTAGTCCGATTTGCAGCTCCCTAATGGCTCAGGCTGCTGAGTCTCTGCTCAAATGCTTTTCCATCTGTGTGCTTGCTTTGGCAAGATGTCTTTTCCAAACTTTTAGCAGAATGGTTTGATTTCACATTGAGCTTTGAGGGTTCTTTGTATGTTTTGGTGGGATTCTTTTATTAACAGATCTGTGTTCTGCAAATAGATTCTCCTGCTTGGTGAAATGTCTTTACATTCTTCTAGCAATGTCATTCAGAGCAGAGATTTTTTATTTTAATGAAGTCCAAATTGTCAGTTTTTTCTTAGATCTTGCTTTTGGTGTTGTAACTGAAAGTCATTGTCAAACCCAAGGTCACTGAGATTCTCTATTATTTCTAGGAGGTTTATAATTTCATGTTTTCCATTTCTCACTGACCCATTTTGAATTAATATTTGGAGAAGTAGTGTCACTGGTAAAGTGCCCTTCTCCCATTTGCCTGGCTCCGTCTCAGAGGCCTGGGTGTCCGTGGTCCATCCCCGGGCCTGGCCTGTTCCACCAGACACCACATTGTCTCCACCACTGAGGTTTCATAGTGGACTTGACTGTGGTGTCGGCCTCTAACTTTGACCTTTTCCACATTGTGTGGAGTATTCTTGTTTCTTGTTTTTGCTTTTTGCCTTTCCATGTGAACTTTAGAATCAGTTTGTTGAGACCCTTACAGCAACAATTGCTGGAATCGGGGCTGGGATTGAACTGAATCCATTGATCAAGTTGGGGGAAAACTGACAATTTGACAATACTGCGCTTTACTATTCACATGAGATCTTTCTCTATCTCCTCACATTTTTTGTGATTCTTTCATCAGGGCCTTGTAAGATTCTGCACGCAGGTTCCTGTTCTGCTTGATTTGCACCTGAGCAGTCATTCGAGGCTGTCTTAGTTACTTTTCACTTGTTGCTGAGACAGAATACCTGACGCCCAAAATTAGGGAAGGAAAGATTTATTGCTTACAGTTTCTTGGGGGTTTCAGTCCATACTTAGCTGGATCCAAGACAGTGTGGCATGGTGGGGCTGTCACTCATGGTGGCAGCCAAACAGCAAGGTGAACTGGCAAGAGAGAAAGAGAGAGAGACCTTCCTCCTGCCCTTACTCTCTATGTCAGCTCCACCCCTGGGTGGGTGCAGTAGTCACATTGCCAATCCCAGTGCTAGACAACAAACCAATCATGAATGCCAGACTCAGCCCATCCAAATTATGTGAGGCCTTGGGGGGACACAGGATCAAACCAATGCAGATGCTAATGTAGATAGCATTGTGTTTTCAATTCCAATTCTGCATTGTCCACTGGTGGGATGGTGAGAAACCATTGGAGTTCGGATACTAACCTAGTGTTCTGTCCTCTGCTGCTGTCATCCTCCATGTACACTCATGACTTCTGTCACCTGCATTGTCACCACCTGCTGCAGACCCTGATAGCTGGGATAGTGGAGGCTTCTAAAGCCTCCTGCAGTGCCTTCCCGGAGAAAGCATGTGATGATCAGGCTGAGGAGCCAGGGTCTGGAGTAGCAGGGCACCAACACCAAAGCTCCCTGGGCACTGGAGCCCAAGCCCACACAGCTTGCACTGGACCAAGGATGGCCATGATGAGGTCAGGACAATGTCAGGAGGTGCACCCCACACTCCTGTAGCCTCTTCCTGGGCCCAGAGTCTCATGCCTGTCGCCTGCAGTGCTTCTTCTGCCCTGTCTGCCCATCCTCCAGCAGAACTCAGCCCAGGGCAGGGCCTCGCTCTTGTGACTCCAGACAGCGTCTCCCATGTACATGGAGCCCTCAGCATGCATGGGTGGTCCCATCACACAGGATGGAGATTAAAGGTAAATGTTATCCTGTGGCTCACTGAATTACAGCTGTTCAGTGACTGTTTCAGGCTTTGGGAGCATCTTGTGGTTCTGAAGTTTCCCTCCAGAACTGCATAGATTCCCCAAGTTTGGCTGCTTGGCTGGTGGCCCAGAACCTAGTGACTGGTGTCCTCCACTCATCAGCCAATTGTAGAACCGTTTGTGCTCACTGATGCGAAGGTCCCATGCAGCTGCGCTCTGAGGGACAAGAGAGAGAATGCATCCCATTCGAGGATGAAGTATCCTCGCAGGGGCTTTTGCTGCAATCATTTCCCTCTCACCACTTCGGAAGAGCATGCCGGAGCAAGGGCTTCAGGCACGCAAACATGGAACCTTGGGCACACACTGAAAACAGCACCTTGGACAGCAGCACGTCAGACCTGCCAAGCTAGATGTAGAAAGCAGCGTCCACCTCAGGTCAGATGCACATTTGCTCAGGCCCCAGGGAGCTTTGGTGTCCATGCTCTGCTGCTCCAGACCCCAGCTCCACAGCCCTATTGTCTCAAGCTTTCTAACTAAACACGTGGCTCAACCCAGGAGGACACTGGCAGCCACAAATGCTGACAAAAAGTGGGCTTTTAGTGGCCCTGCACAGCCCTCCTGGAAGCACGTGCCCTGCTGCTGCGCACAGGTGCTGGGCTCGAGGTGAGAGGTGGTCTGAGGAGCACATCAGTGCCGTTACCACCGAGAGAAGCACTTGGGAATGTTCCACTGTGCTCCGTGGTGGATGCAGCTGAAAACCAGAGTGGCACAGCTGGGTGCGATTTGCCACACTTTAGCCCGGTCCCAGCCTGCTCAGGTCACTGCTTTGGTAATGTCACGAGGCTAATAATCTCCCTCTACATCGCACGGGAGTGAGAAACATGAGCCTCACAGCAAAGGCGAGCCTGCAGCTCTCAGCACGAGCCACCGCAAGCCCTGATCGTGGGGATAAGAAGTTTATCTACAACACGCCTGAAGACACGGGCTCGTTCCTTCAGGTGCATCGAATTCCTACACTGAAAGAGGAAGGAAGGGAAGAAGGGACAGAAGGAGGGAGAGAGGGAGGGAGGGAGAAAGGGAGGGAGGGAGGGACCTTCCAGTCCCTGTCGCCCCGCTCCCTGCACACCTGCCCAGCCCCAGCCTTTGTGCCCCAATGCCTGCACCATCCCGCACACCTCAGGGATGCAGCCCTGGCCCCGAAGAGCCTGCTCTGGACCCTAAGTTTCAGAACTCGGAAATGCCTCCTAAACTGCACATCCCGTCCCCCCTTTTCCTTCCAATGGCATCAGCAGGGTGATGAAAAAAAGCGAGCACATGTGCCCGACCCAGTGCAGACATCTAGATTCCTCACCTTAGAATTACCCACATTGGGGCGTCTTGTCACCCTGAAGACAAGAAGATGCAGATGAAACCTCAGTTCCCACCAGGAACTGAGACCACATATCGGGTCTCCTAGGGCCAAGTTCTCCATTCTTCCCTCCACATGGCCCAAGGGCTAAAGGAAGAAGTCAGTGTCCTCATGCTCCGTGGTGATGTTGGCCACTTCTCCACACTTAATTTCATCCAGGAGGTCAGAGGAGAGGATTCCCCAAGTGGGCAGCTGCAAGTTGGGCCAGGGCAGGGAGCTTGGACGGCCTCCTCTTCTCCGTGTCTGTGTGGCAGGCAGACCCTGTGTCTTCTTTTGTTGTGCAGGCAAAACACTGGACACTCAAAGTTAAAGGGGGAAAGGTTTATTTAGCTCACAGTTTGTGGAGGTTTCAGTCCATAATCCGCTGGTTGTAAGGCAGAGTGGTGTAGCAGAGGGCAGAAGATAGCAAAAGTAACAAGAGACCTAAACAGTGTCTTTCTGCCCCTTTTATACTCTATTTAGGCTGCTGGGATCAGGGTGGTGCCAAACCAATCAGTGAACTGATCACACACCCTTAATTCCAGCATCACACACTCTAGATTCAGCCACCTCTGAAGAAAGAAAACTCTGTGGCCACATAAGGTTTTACGGGGATATCAAGACACAAACCATAACACCCTACTTTCCCTGCTGCAGGCCAATAGCATCCCAGACACCCATGGGCCACTGACCTCTCTCCCAGCAAGGATGGTACACTCCTCTCAGCAGTGCTTTCCCCAAATCCTGGATTCTGTAATCACAGTTGCTCTGGGCCCTGTTAGATATGCAGCTTCCCTAGCTCCTGAGCTCCTGGAGAAGCCGACCAGCTCATCTGCCCACTTGCTGGGTAGAGAAGACAGCCCTGACCTTTCCTCTGGGATAAGAAGTTTCCCTGGGAGTCCCGAAGTACAGGACTTGCAGGAAGTGCTTCAGGGCCTGTGCCAACCAAAGCCTCCACTGTCAATTTCATGCTTGTTCTGCTAAACCAGGGGCCAGAGAGTTTCCCATCTTTCCTGGAAACCTGCTCAGATGGGCCTGCTGTGCATGCTTCCAAGTGGGCTGGCTACAAGTGCCCGAAATGAGACAGGGTCAGGTATGTCCACTGGGGTGCAGCTCACGACCCAGAGCCCTCCTCCCTGCCACAAAGAGGCCTCAGAGGTGGGGTGGCCAGTCAATGCCAGGGCTCCCTTGTGACCCAGGCCTGGTCGGGGTCTGCCTGCCACCCACCACCACTTCTGAGTGACCCCTAATCTCATAAAGAAATGGAGCCTGGGGCCTCCATCAAGCCCCTGTGGTCACAGACCCAGGTGCATCTGCAGGTGCTTTCGAAGCAGAGCTTGCACAAGTGAATGCTGGTGACACTGACAGGACAGAAGTGACAGGGAACCATACCCAGGCTCAAGGACTAAAGTATCGGCCCAGCCCGGCCTGGTTCCCCCTGCAGGTGTGGCCTCTGTGCAGCAGATCACCGCCAGCTGTGTACCAAAGGGCACCCGGGCCACCGCCTCTGCGCGGGGCTCCATCCCTGTGTCCAGGCACCCACGGGAAGCCGCAGTGAGGGGCCAGGCTCCGCGGAAAGGGTGTTTGCATGCTGTGTGAGCACAGGGCCGGGCGCAGCCCAGCCGAGGCCGTCTTACTTAGTGTGGCCGCCTCTCAGGACAGCACAGACAGCGCGGTGGCGTGCAGTCTTAGAAACCTGGGTGGATGCCTTTACGCTCACGCATGCACGTATGCACACATGTCGCTGGACTTAACTTCTACCTTTTTCTTTGAGAATTGTTGCTTCTATGTTTAGGGGGAATATAAGCCTCTGGTCTTCTTTCATCATAGTCTCTCCGCCTGGTTGTGGCATTTGGATAGTGCTGGCCTTGTTTATTGAGATAAAAACCACTTCATCCTCTCTTGTCTTCCCTGAAAGCATCGTATAAAGTTGCTATTATTTCTTCCTTAAGTACTTGGTAGAACTCACTAGCAAAGCCATGGACAATTCTTTCAAGGAATAATTCTACCTGCAAAATTAATTTCTTTGTAGATAGGGGGCTTTTTGAATGATCTATTTTTTCTTTGCGATCTTTGGAAAGATATGTATTTCAAGCTTGTGTTCACTTCATTTAAGTGGTAAAACATTACCTTAAATCTGTTCATAGTTTTGTTCCTAATGTCCTTTATTATCTGTTTAAAGTCTGTGAGTGGGAGTGATGTCCACTTTCTTATTTCTGATACTGTTAAATTATGTCTTCCTCTTTGTTTTCTTGATTATGCTGGCTAGAGGCTTTTCATTTTTACAGTGAGCCCCCAAAATTCAAAGGGGTTATGTTCCTGAAGCACCCACAAATTGTGAATTTCAGATACAGTCAGAAAAATGTCTATAAGTGCCTCTTTCTATAGTTTAAATCCTAAATACATACTGTCTCCCATAGTTACATAATTTAACTTAATAAAATACTATTGATGAAACCTTGGGAGGTGCAGGGCATTTTGCTGGCATCTTAGGGAGCTTAGGGCTTTAAGAACAAAATGGAGCACTGGAGACCGCTACACGATGCGGTGCCCTGTGTCAATGCGGGATGCTGGCGCATCTGCCGAGGCGGGCTACGGGGCAGCAGCCAATCAGTAGCAGGGGGAGCTGAACAACGCTCCTGGATTGACTACTTGCAAATGTCTGCAAAAAAAACAATAATAATAATAATTGCAGAGAATGTTTGCAGTTTCAGCAAAATTGAAGGAGTTTCAGGGAACAATTATCAGCTAGGTTCTAAAGAAAAAATTCGAGAATGACTGCAGTCTTGAACTCTGAACAGCAACTTGATGTACACCGTAGAGTACACTATATTAATAAACTTTTTATTGCACTGGTTTTTCCAGTTTTTCTGTTTTCCACTTCTTGACTGCTTTCCTTACCTTTATTATCATTTTCTTTCTGCTTCCTTATGGTTTTTTTCATTTTTTTCCCTTCATGTCTTAAATTGGGGCCTTCAATTAATGGGTTAGGCCTTTCATTTTTTGCTCAAGTAAGCATTTTATTAACTTTTTTCTAAGCACTGCTGTAGCTGGATGCCGTTGTCCATTGTGCTTCCATTTATGTCAGTTCTTTTTAAAACTGGCATTTCTCTGATCCATTGGTTATATAGATGTGCTTTTAGTATCCAAATGTCTAGAAAGTTCCCACATATCTTTGTCTTCTTGATTCTTTATTTAACTCCATCAGAATCATGGATCATTTCTGTAGGACTTGAAAACTTTTCAATATATTGGATTTGTTTCATGACCCCCCAACATAGGTCATGTGTGTACTTGAGAGTAGTGTGTCTGGCTGTTCTAGGTAGAGTGGTCTGAAAATGCCAATTAAGTTGAGTTGCATAATAGCCATATTCAATGTTCATACCCATTTTTGTCTGGCGTACATGTTTTCTCAGCTGTGTGTTTCGTCAGTTACAGAGAGCAGAGGTTACACTCTCTACAGGTGAGTGGTTGATCACCCTTTCCCTTCTTTATGTACGCCCAGATTTCCAGTCTCTCTTCTTTCTGAATGACTTCTTTAACATTGCCTGAAGTGCTGGTCTGTTGGTGGTAAATTCTTTCAGCTTTTCTGTGAGAAAGCTTTTGTTCCCCTTCCTTTCTGAAAGGTAATTTTATTAAGCATAGAGTCCTAGACTGACCTCATTTGGGGTTTTGTTTCAGAGCTTTAAGGTCATCTCCCCACTGCCTCAGCTTGCTTTTGTTTCCTGATCATAAATAAATACTTTTATGTTTGTTTCTTGGCACATGTGATTTTTTTCCATTGTTCTCTTAAGATGCTTCCTTTATCAGTATTTTTGGCAGCTTGCTTATCTGGAGACTTGGTGGAGATTTTTTCATATTCCTCTTACTTGGAGGCAAGCGATGATCTTGGGTTGTTAGTGTCTTAGCCCATTTTCACCACTGCATCAGAACAATATTGGCTAGGTGGAAATGCATATGTCACAGTTCTGAGCATGCAATGCAACCCCAGGAAATACCATTCCCCACGCCTGCTGTCACTCTGTGTGATCTATAGATCTTCCTGCCTGGTCCTCCTCCACTGTTGGTTGGTGGAAATAGCTTCAGGATGGGACCACAGCGGGCCAGAGTAAATGACACATGCAGGCTGCAGCAAGTGCTTGAACCAAGCCAAAGTTTCACAGCTCCGGACAGAGGTGGAACCAAATCACTTGTAATGGCAACTCCATCAGAATAGCAGTAGAACTCTCAACAGAAGGTCTGAAGGCCAGGAGGGCATGGAGTGGTGCATTTCAAGTTCTGAAAGACAATAACTGCTAATATAGATTACCACGTCCAGCAAAGTTGTCCTTCAGAAGTAGAAGAGAAAAACTTTTTAGGATAAGCAGAAACTGAGGACACCATGACCGCTAAGCCAATAGCACAGAAGATTTCTAAAGAAACATGACACAACGAAGAAGAAGAGTAGATGAGCAAAAGAGCATTACAAAGAAATCGAACACTAAAAACCAACAAAATAATAGGAAATAGTATACATCTCTCAGTAATAACCCTGGATGTACATGGCCTTAATCCTTCAATTGAAAGGTGCTGACTGGTGGAATGGATTAAAAGACAAGATCCATATCTACACTGTCTTCAAGAAATGTGTCTCACCTGCAAAGACATACACAGACCAAAAGTGCAAAGACGGAAAATGATATTTTGTTCAAATGGAATCCGAAAGCAAGCAGGACTAGCTGTAAATATATCTGACCAAGCAGATTCCATGCTAAAATCAGTTGGAAGAGTCAAAGTCTCGTTCCTCACTGGTGAGTGGAACGATTTGCCAAGCAGTTCCAATGATAGCAAATGTAGACGCATTCACATTATGGTCTGCATGTTAAAAAACAAACAGTACTTAATGTGACAGGCAGGACAGGTAGGCCTCAGTATAATAATAGTGTGACTTCAGTAATTCATCTTCTCTGATAAATACAGACTCAACGAACAACAAAACTACAGAACAATATCCTTAACGAATGTGTATGCAAAAATCTTAAATCATATTCTCAAAAAAGGAATTCAAAAATATATTAATAAGCTTATATACCACAATAAAGTTGGTTTTACTTTAGGAATTGATGGATGAATCAACATACAACATACAAAAAGCAATAAACGTAGTGCAGCACATAAATAGAATCAAGGAGAAAAATCAAATTATCATCTCAATTGACACAGAAAAAGGCTTCAACAAAAGTCAGTATCCTTAGGGCCAGGGATTTAGCTCAGAGGTTCAAGTGTTTGCTTGGTAAGCACATGGTCATGAGTTCGAACCCCAGAACAAAAAAAGTCGATATTCTTTCATGATAAAAGGCTTAAAGAAATTAGACATGCAAAGATATTACCACAATATGATAAAGGAGATATATATATTTATTCTAGTAATGAAAGGGGAAAAAATGAAAGCATTTCCTCTCGAGGAACTAAACAAGGTTATCCACTGTTACTATTTCTGCTCAATATAGTACTTGAAATTTTAGGTAGGTAATTAGGCAAGAGAAGGAACTAAAAGGGATACAAATAGAAAAGAAAGAAGTAAAATTATCCTCATTTGTAAATGATATAAATAAGAATATCCTAAAAACTCCACCAGCAGACTTTTAAACTAATAAACAAATTCAGCAAAGTGGTAGTGTTCAAAATCAACATAAAAATGAGTAACTTTTTCTATTTATCAAAAATTCACTGAAAAGAAATTGGTAAAACAATTCCATTCATAATAGATTGAAAAGAAAAGAAATATCCAGAATCAACCTAGCAAAGAAAGGAATGATTTCTACTATGAAAATCACAGAATTCTAAAGAAAGAAATTAAAGAAGATATTAAAAGGTAGAAATATTTCCCATGTTCATGGATAATCAGACTTAGTATTGTTAAAAAAGGTGAAAGTTATCTATACACTCACTGTAATTCCCATCAAAGTACAAATAATATTCATCAGCACACTTGAAAAACATTCCAAAATTCACATGGACACTTAAAAGACCAACAAAAGTCAAAGAAATCCAGGGCCAGAGGTGCCACAACTCCTGATTTCATAATATAGTGCCCAGCCACGGTGGCAGGAGCGGCACTGCTCTTGAGAAAACAGACACAGAGACCAGGGGAACAGAGTAGAGGACATAGAAACAAACCCATGATTTTTGATAAAGAAGCAAAAAGCATGTTTTAGAAATAAAAACCTCTTTAACACATGGTGGTGGGAACACTGGATATCCATACTTAGAAGACTGACACTAAATCACCAGCCCTCACCTGAACAAAAGTCAATTCAAAATGGATCCCAAGACCTGAGCACAGACAACTGAAATAGCTGAAGACAACAGGGAAACACTCCAGGCTCTCAGCATAGGTGGTGACTCGCTAAGTAGGACTCCAATGGCACAGGGGACACAGCGATAGCTGGCAAATGGGGTTGCATCAAATCGAAAGCTTCTATTCCACCAAGGAAACAATTGGCAGAGTGAAGCGACGACGAAAGCTAGAAAATCTTTGCCACCTGTCCTCCAACAGAGGATTAATATCTAGAATATACAAAGAACTTACAAATTTAATGTCAAAATTAATAAACCAGTCAATAAATGGACAAATGAACTAATGTGACATTTCTCAAAAGAACAAACAGCCAATTAGTATGGGAAAAAAATTCAACGTAATTAGTGATCCAGGAGTGCTAGCCAAAAGTCCACTGAGATTCCCTCCCACCCCAGTCAGAATGGCTATCGTTAAGAATACAAAAAACAGCACAAAACAAAACAAAAAATCAAGACAATAAATGTTAGTGAGGCTGTGGGAGAAAGGAAATCCTTCTACACTGTTGGTGTAAAAGTAAATTAGTATGAAAATCACTCTGAAAATCAGTACGGAGTTTTCCCCCAAAGACTGAAATTAGTGCTATGCCACTCTTTGCTGTACCATGGAAAGAATTGTGATCAGCACACTACAGACACACCTGCATGTCCATTGCTAAGCTAAGGAAACATCCTGTATGCCATTCAAGTGATAAATAGGTAAAGAAAATGTAATATTTATATTCACAATAGAATATTACTCAGCCACAAAGAAAAGTGAAATCACATCACTTGTAGAAAAACAAATGGAACTCAGAATATGTTAAACAAAATAGGTTAGACTCAGAATAACGAATATTGCATGTTCTTTTTCATATGTAGACCCTGAAAAGGATTACACAAAAGTAGAAGGGCAGCTATGCAGAAAGACCAAGGAAGCCAGGGAGAGGTGGGCAGCAGGGCAGGGGTGGGAGCTATCAAGGTGTGTCACATGCATGTGCAAGGGTGCCACAGGAAACCATCATTCTGCACAGCAAACATGGGATCATTTATGGATGCATGTATATGTATACATACATATTGTGCCCCACACCTGTTGACGGTATCAGTGATCTGTGGAAACCGTTACACCCCTTCCTTTCCATGGCTGGCCTGCCTTCTCTCACGCATACACTGACCAGGGCTCAGCTTCGCACTCAGGGCCTCATGGTTTCCTGGCGGCTCTTCCCTCTGTCACGCTGCTCCCTGGGTCCAACCCCTGGGCTCCTGTGCGTTTCCACAGCTGCCTCCCAGATGCAGGTGAGCTGCCCGCCCCTCTCTGCTCCATTTCCTTGCAGCACGCACTGGACTTTGAGGAGCACGCATGCCCACTGTGGGCCTCCTGTGCGGTCCTGTGCGACCGCTGTCTTCTGTGAGCTGCCTGCTCTCCAGTATCTGTGAGTTACTGGTCCTGTGCTTGTTTCTGAGTTATCTGAGATGGAAGGACAGAGCTCAGTGACAGGGCACGTGGCTGGAATGCAAGAGGTCCTGGCTTCCATTCCCAGTACCAGAAAAAAGAAAAGAAAAACTCAAATGAAAAGGTAATGTAACAATAGTTATCTACACTCTGATAGTGAGAAATAAATTAAATTCTACTCTTATATGCAAGCAGTTTCCAGACTTTTTCGAAGTGTCGTGCAATAGTTTTGACCTTGAATGTTCCCAAGGCCCCAAGCACTACAGGCCTGGTTCCCAACCTGTGCAGGGACCTTCAAGAGGTGTTTCTAGTGGGAGGTCCTTAGGTCACTGGCAGTGTCCCCTGCAAGGGGACCCTGGGACTCCAGTTCCTTCTCCTTCTTCCTCTTCCTCTTTTGCTTCTGGGTCATGAAATGAACTCTTTGCTCCATGATCTGCTTCTGTTATTTCTAGTTGGCACCCACCAGAGGCCCAAAGCGATGGCCTCACCCTCCATTGGGCTGGAATTTCCAAAATGAGAAACCAAAATAAAGCTTTTCTCTAAGTCAGTGGTCTCGGGTAGTTCATTATAGTAATAGAAAGCTAACCAGCACACGAAAGTTTGATATTATATTCCCTTTGGCCATGTGTAGAAATTGATGATGCTTCACTTTCTCTTTAATTCCAGGTGCCACCAGTTTTCACAAATTTTAACCATTTGAGTGGGTGTTTGTTATCTTGCTACAGTTTTAAATTTCCTTTCCCTTGTGGCTAATGTTCCACGCAGTTTGATTTCCCATTGAACATGTATATATCTTTCATGGATTGTCTGTACAAGTCTCTCAGTTTTAATTTTTATTTGTATGTCTTTTTATTATTAAGTTAATGGGAACTCTTTATAATCCTTGACACTAGTCTCCTTCAGCTTTATTTTTCTGAAAATACTTATTTTCTCTTCAGTCTGTAGAATGCCCACTCATGTTCTTAATAACTATTTTGATATTGAGTAGTTTACCAACTTTTTTTCTTCAGTTTTTCTCACTTTTTGTATCCCAGGCAAGAAATTTGCTTTCATCCATGTGATTAAAAAATTATTTTAGTTTTTTTTTCCAAAATCATAATTGCAGCTTTTGCCTTTAGGTCATCTTCCTAATCTCTTTATCCTTGTTAAGACATGATCTCCAACACCTACAATTTAAAGTGGGGAGAAGGTCATTTTGGCTCACGTTTTTAATCCACAGTTGGCCTGACCCTAGGCAGGAAGCTAGGATGGGAAGGGCTGGCTGAGGAAAACTGTTCCCATCACAGCGCCATGAAACAGACGTGGAGGAAGTGAGGGAGAAACACCTTGCCAGGTCCCAGCCTGCAGGGCCACACTTAGGAATAGCATCACATTTAGCTGTAGAGGAGGAATATAATAGACACTTGATAAACACTTTGTGAAGGAGAGAGGAACAGGCAGAAGAGATATTTTTACAACAATGATTTCCATGTTACATATGTTTCCTCTAACTATGTCTCATGTGCAAATATGGTTAAATGTTTCTGTTTAGAAATTCCCTTGTAATTTTCTGTAAGCTCTATGTGCTTTGCAAAGTCCCACATCTTACGAAAAATCGTAAGATAAACAGGAAGCCAGCACAGCACGATAAAGCACAACATGAGGAAGAGAGCCTGGTGAGCCAGGAGAGAGCTCACCTGCTCGGGCGGCTCCGCCGACTCCAGGTCAAGGCCAGCGTGGGAGAAGCCGGCAAGACGCTGAGTTAGTGACAGCGCTTCGTAAGCCAGGACAGGACGGGGAGGAGAGAAGCCGTCATGCCCAGGTCAGCCCCTCCTGAGGAGATGGCCATGTGACAGTGCTTTCCTGGCTCTGTGAGCCGCTAATGGCAAGCTGTTCTCAACCCCTCCAAAAAAATTAATGCAATTAAATGCACAGTGCAATTTATACATCCTGTGATGCATAAAGTCGTGTGCTGAGGAGAAGCAAACTTTCAAACAAAAACACAGTTTTAAACCTTGTTAGCTCTAGGTGACAGTTCTCTGTAGACATTTACCCAGAAGAAATGTGAGAAAGATGATAATGATGTGAAATATTGTGACACTGAGTCTCAGGATGATCTACCATCTGAATCAGGACAACCAATAAGAATCAGGACAACCAATAGGAATTTAAACAACAAGAGTATAAAGTAAGCAAGCAAAATACATGCATGAAACTACCAGCTGCCTTAATACCTGAAACAAAATCCAGCTTCAAGGCTTCAAGGGGGAAAAATACCTACATCTAGAATATTGGTCATTAACAAAGCTCAAAACTGTTATAAAGTAGTTATTCCATCGAGCTTTAAAAAGTTTTATTTTACCATGATAACACTGGGGCTGAAGAGGTAGCTCAATGGCAAGTACCTGCCTGATTTTCTAGCATGGGTTCTATTGCTGCCTTTCCAGAGAGAGAGAGAGAGAGAGAACATCTAATACTGAATATTTGTGGTATTGTCTTTTAATTTCTACAAGGGTTTCCTTGGCATTGTTTCCTTCTTTTAATGTTTTTATTACCAAATGTCTTTATCAGATAGAAATTAATTCCTATGATTTTGAAATAGCAAAATACATTTGTTAATAAAATAAACCATGCATTATTATGTACATTTACATGTATTTACATAAACGCACATCATTTTTTAAAGAAAGTATATAAAACCTCCAATGAAATCCTATCATATCGACATGGTATTCTGGTAAGTTTTGTAGTAACTCATCAGACTAAAAGCACACAAACTGTTATCAAAAATGGAGAATAACTTTTTAATGTAAAGAATTACTATGAATTCTGGGAATTTTCATTGCTCTTCCCTAAATTCTCAAATTTGATTTCAGGGATTTAAAAATACTTAGTGTAACTGTTGAATCAACTTTTTGCTTCAAAAATTATTTAGTTGTAGCCACCTCTGTGACTACAGAGTTTAATATTTCTCCAAAAAATTTTCAGCTCTTAATTTGGGGTTCTGTCAGTGACAAAAGCAACAGTCACCGTTTGCTGCACGCTCATTCCGAGCTCTTGCTTCACCCCACCGAGGGCTCTGAGGCGCACAGACCCCACTCAAGGCTGCATGGCAGCTAGACCTGCTCCTGGTGCGAGGCACTCGTCTCACAAGGAAGTGACTGAGCCCCAACGGTGAGAGTGAGCTGGCCATTTCATAATTTCTCCTTTTTTTATTAGTACGTGTTTGCAATGCATGCTGTCCGGGATCATGCTGGGCAGTGGGGGTACGCACACAACACAGCTTGGGTCTTCATTTGAAATCCCCTTCTCTTCCCACCTTCCCTCCTCCTCTAAGTCCCCTTTCTACATTTCCATTCTTGTTGATATTTTTAATTTTAGCTCATGTTTATGGCGTATAGTGTTCACCCCACTGAGGTTATTAGGCTCCTGTACATGGCGTGTATTTATTCCACTTCTCTCTTTCCCCTCCTCCTCACCCCTCAACCTTGGCCCCTTGGACTCCTTTTTCACAAGAGATCCATCCCCTCATCCACTTCTACCCATCCTTTATTATTCTCTTTATTTGTACTTTGTCTCACTCAGATGAGAGAAATCATATGATCTTTAAGCTTGTGTGTCCGGTTTATTTCATGTGACATTGTATTTTCCAGGTGCATCTGCTTTTCCATAAATGTCTCAAATAATTTACCATTCTTTATAGCTGAATAGAATTTCGTCACATACAGATATCCAATCATTTGTTGATGGGATCCAATCATTTGTTGATGGGTGTACAGGCTGCATCCAGGATCTAGCTGTTATGAATTGTGTTGCTACAAACGCTGGCATGCATGTATCACTGTACTATAATGTATTCAGCTCATTGGGAAATATACCTAGAAGGAGAATACCTGGGTCATGTGGAATTTCTCATTTCAGTTCTTTGAGAAATCTCCACACAGATTTCCCTGATAGCTGTACTGGCTTACATTCCCACCACCAATGCGGGAGGGTTACTTTTTCACCACAGCTTCCCCAGCATTTATTGTTGTATTGTTTGATTTCTTGATGCTGCCATTCTTTCCAGAGTAAGACGGAATGTTAGTGTTGTTTTAATTTGTATTTCCCTAATGGTCAAAAATATCAAACACTTTTTTCATATATTTGTTTGTTATTTGTGTTTCTTCCTCTGAGAAGTGTCTGTTCACTTCTCTTGCTCATTTCTACACTAGGTCTTTAGGTGATCTAATTTTTTTGAGTTCTTTAAATACCCTAGATATTAGTCTGAGGAGTACCTGGTAAATTTTTTCCCATTCTGTAAGATGTCTCTTCACTATGCTAATAGATCCTTTTACTGTGCATAAGCTTTTTAGTTTGATATAATCCCGTTTGTTAATCGTTGCTGTTATTTCTTGTGCAATTGAGGTTCTGTTTAGAAAATCTTTTCCTACACCTCTGGCTTCTTTTTATCTATCTTATCTTCCAGTTGGTTCAATGTTTCTGTTTTAATACTTAGATCTTTGATCCATTTTTATTTTAATTTAGTACACTGTGAGCGATATGAGTCCAATTTCAGTCTTTGCAAACAGATACCCAGTTTGCCCAGCACCGCTTAATGAAGAGGCTGCATTTCCTCCAGCACAAGCTTTTGGCCCCTTTGTTGAAGGCTAAATAGCTGAACGTGTCTGGAGAGGTTTCTGTGTTCTCCGTTGTGTTCTGTTCTGCTCATCCACATGTCTGCTTTGTTTCAGTACCACGTCCATTTGATCACTACTGCTTAAGTTTAGTAACAGTTGTGCTCATTGCCTTCTTTCCTTACAGTGGAGCCCTTACTAGTTTATGGTCCTGGCACACGCTTTGTTCTTGGTCACAGGTAAGCAAACAATGAATGACCACGGGTAAGAGCGTGGCTCTGAGCATGAAGATAAGTGGTCTGAGATTCTCTGAGCTCAAGCATTAATAGCTGCCATAATTATTTCATCTTAAGAAGTTTGCCTTTGGGGCAACTTTATTTTGTGCCTTGCCTTCAAGAAAGTCCACATATTTTAAGTAGTTTTGTTCATAGCTGATACTTCTGGTGTCCTTTGGAGGTTGAAGAGACAGGGAACATGAGAAGGAGAGGACGCGACATTTAAGAAAATAGAGAAAGAAGCAGCCTGCATATGGGAACTGTTGTGAGAAGAAAGTACTTTCAGAAAGGCAGAGCGGCCCACAGCACCCAGTGTCTGGAGAGGTGCGGAACAAGGACTGCAAAGAAACTCTCTGGGGACCAAATGGCAGCCTCTCGGGAACGTGAGTTTCACGGGGTGACAGCCGTGGAGGAACGCTGCCACGGGCTGAGCACTGCTGAAGCAGGTGCGAGGAGGTGGCTGCAGCGCGCGGGGTCAGCTGGGAAGGGCGGGGTCGGGGCTTCCAGGAGGGTGACTCCGGCAGGGCCTCATCTAGAGACGCCGCGCGGGGGTCGCCTACTCCACACGCTTCCTGGGGAACGGAGTGAAACAACCCCTTTACCACCTTTGTTCCAATAGCCTCATACACAGCAAGCACTTAATAAATGTTACATATTATTACCCTGAATTTTCAACAGTTCGGGCATGAAAAGCACCATTTCGTTTCTTTTTAAATGGTTTGTGTCTTTGATTATTAGTTTGCTATTGGCTTGTTGATCCTTGGGGCTTCTTCTGTGAAGTGAGTTCATACCATCTGGCTGCATTTTCTGTTATTTTCCTTTTGCCTATTATTTTAAAACACTTCAGAAATATGTTTATCTCTGCCTTTCTGTCTTCTGCTGGAGGACACTATTTTTGGCTCTTACTTTTCCTTCCCACTTCACCACCACCTGTGCTTTCTTAAAATAAAATGGAATTTTAGTTCCAGGTGATAATTATTTTTGCATTAGGCCCCTAAGTACTTAGAAATAATTTCCTAGCAACCACCAGGCTTTGTAATCCTATTATTCACTATACCTGAGACTGCACAAGTGAAAGACTTTCATTAGTGTGCCCGCGCCCTGTGGGCCCTTTCGCTCTGAAGGTCAAATACCTTCCTCTGTGCTGTGAAATGCTCTTGCTATAGCATTTCCCCAGAATCCACCTCGCGCATGTTTCTTATCACCCCTTTGTAGAACTCTCATTACACGGATGTTAGAACTTCTAGATTATTGTCCAGATTTCAGTGTTTTCCTTTTAATAATCACTTTTTGTTTCCTTCAGCTGTTTGTACCTCACAAATTATATTCTCACCAAGACTTTCAATTGTTCTTCCCATCTGGTCCTTGATCTTCAGTTTAGAGCCCCGAGAACTCCCGGGTGTGTCTTCTCCCGTTCCAGCTTCCCCTGCACTGCTCTCCCGTCCCTTCCCTCCCTCCACGGCCTGCCTCCACTCTTCCTCATCTCCCATCTCTTCTTCCACTTGGCTTTAAATGGATTGGATCTCAAATCTTGATGAGGAGTGTTTATTTCAAGGTTTTCCTTTATTTCTCTCTATTTATCATTTTGTGAGGTCATCCTTGGAGAGAACAGAGTACCCCATCTGGTGACTGGAGGACCCCAGGGAATGGGAATTAAGCTGTGACTCACAGGCAGTCCACCATCTAGCTTTCTGTTCCCCACTTCCCGTGGCTTCCTGTGGTCAAGTGCTGTCCAGAGTTCCTGTTTCTGGGAGCTGACAGCAAACACTGGTTTGAGATGAGGTCTCCTGGTGGCTGCAATGCTGGGGACTGAGCCAGCCCTCTGCCTGTGAGAACAAAGGAAACCAGCATGAGCACCAGATGGGGGCCATACCGTGGCACCCGGAGAGGTGTGGTGACCCCAGGTGGAGCACAGAGATGCAGACCCACAGCTTGAGCAGGAATGTGTATGTGTGCATGTGTGTGTATGAATAAAGAGGAAATCTAAAACCCAATTCCCCCAGGCCCCCATTTCTATAAGTTTCTGCCTCCTGACCCAAGTATAACAAAAAATGTTCAGTGATGTTCTGACGACCACAGAAGGTTCCTGTGAACTTCTCCGTGCCTACATCCTCCCCAACTGCAGAGTGCAATACCTCCTGCGCCTGCTGTGCCCGGATCTCTCTCCTCCCAAACCTCAGAGGATAACAGCACCTGTCACACTTTGGCCTCTGTAAAGGGCTTCTGCAAAATTCTACTCAGCTCCCCGCTTTGCTCTCCCCTGTTAAAACAGAGACATAAAACCTCCACCCCAGTGCTCAGGGCCCGGATCTGGAGAACTTGTCTCCTCTGGGTCAGAGGTGGCTGTAACAAAGAGCCTGATTTCTTGTGCCACGGGAGACTCCAATTCCTGGTCCCCAGGACATGGAGAGAGGGACAGGAAGGCAGCAGGGGTGTGGGTGGAACTCGGGGAAACGTTACCGAACCAAAGAGGGACTTAACAGGGGCAGAAAACGGAAAGTCCTTCCATTCAGATGAAGGAGTTGGGAGAAAGCTGGTAAGCATGGTGCACACAGAGAGAGTGGTCAAAACACGAGTGGAAGGCAGGGCACGCACTGGAGGGCTACACGTGAGCAGACGGAGGACTCCAGGTATGTGGCATCTCACCACTCCAACACCGGGGAAGACAAAACCTGAAAGTACAGTGTGGAAATTCTTCACTCTGTTTCCACGACCTGCACTTTGTGTCTTGCCTGTAGTTTTCCTGTTCTTCAAGCATTCGTTCTCCTACCTTTGAGGCAAATTTATCTTTCTTGTATGAAGAAGGGCCACATGAAATACAGAAACCTACGGTCAGAAACTGCAAGCTGACTCGGGCATTGCTGGTTAGAGAAACGGATTTAATGCAGGATATATAAATACATAAGGATTTACAAGATAGGCTTACAATGGCGCCCAGCATCGGGTTTGACAGTGCAAAGGGCTATTGGAAGTCGGAGAGTCAAAGGATGCAGTCGAAGTGCAGAGACCTGGAGCCCGCTGGAGAGTCCTGTGTGAGTCACTCTCAGAGGGCTGAAGAGGTGCGACGGAAGCCAGGAGACCACGTCCAAGGTGAACGTGAAGACTGGAGCTCCTCTAAAGAAACAGCCGCGAGCCTGCCTTCTGCATTTCCCTCTCACTCCATCCGGATGGCGAGCCTGTTGGCGGCGCCCCTCACACCCAGGCTGGGCTTTCTGACTTCATCAAGTCCCTCAGCCACACCAGAACCATGCCGATCCAACTTAGCTGGGTGTCTCTTACTCAAGTTGACACAGCTTGGTAGCTATCACACCTGTGAGGCTTGTTTTCATCACAAGAGAGTAGAAGAGTCTAAACACTGTGAGCATCTGGTAGGTCCTCAGGTAAACCAAGGTACTCAGACCCCATCATGATCAGAATAAGCACAGATAGCATCAGAGCTGTCGGAAGTTTGTGCTATAAGCAAGGAAGGGTCTTGTGCAATGGGAACCGAAGGTGTAAGGTAGAAACACTGCTTAAAAGATAGTGAAAGACAGGCACAACAAGAAAAACCACAAAGAAATACCGAAGTCAAAAAGAACAAGCGGCAATAAAGGTGGCATCAAGACAGTAACGATGACGGAAGATGTGCAAGACCAGAGAAAAGCCGGATCCATAATCGAAAAGCTCTGTGTATGAAATAAATAATTCAAGATTCTTCTCTTAACAGCTAGATATTTCTGTTTGTTTTGAGTTATGGAACATTTGATCTTCTCTGAAAGATGCTGCCT
>RJWM01026585.1:0-27856 GCA_004363535.1 Dasyprocta punctata
GGGTCCTGTTACGCACCCACTCCCCATGGCGAGTGCTAAGACTGTGCGTGGCGGGCGGGTACTCACAAAAACAAAACTTTGGAAGAAAAAAGAAATCAGACACAACACAACTGAGGCACTGATCATAACAAAAATCAAGGCAGAGTGCTGATTATTGACCACCTACTATGTGCCAGAAGCTTCCTATACCTGGCCCAATGGCTCCTCACAGCGAAGTCATGCGTGCTTTGTCCTCATGTTACTGGAACACCTGATCCCTCTGTCCAAGTGGCACAGCGGCCTCCACAACTCCACAGGAGCACAGGGCAACTCTGACGGGCAGGGCGGGGCCCCAGGTTAACAGGAGACAGGGGCCCGGCTGTGTTTATTGCATTCATTTGGTCCTGAAATGTACAACCGGAAAGGACCCATTGATACCTAATCAACTTGTCCCGTTAGGAAGGTACACGGTGTAATCAAACAGGGAAATTCATCCCGGCACTGAACAACGTAATTATATGTAGTCTCCCCGTGATCATGTGAAGTTTGTATTTTGGCTCCTGGATTTTGCTTTTTAAGGATCTGAAGGTGGGGTGTTAACATCTAACGGGGGAAGGCAAATACCTCACGAAGGTGGTTATGGGGTTTGAGGAGAGGGGAGGACTGGAGCATCCGCAGAGCCCCAGGATCAAGGCCTTGTCCCTGTCAGACGCGGAAGATGTGCGCGCTCATTGCTGGGCCCGAAGCGCAGCCCCCTGGACGCAGACATGCAATCACGCGATGGGGATCTGTTTACAGACACGAGAGAGGGGGCGCCAGGGAGGACCCTCTTTCTTGTCGATGCAGGGAAGGCAGCAAGAGAGGGGCTAGGGAGGGGTCCCTGAAGCTTGGGTCAGAGTCTAGCCCCGGTCCCCCTCCACATCTGGACCTCTCATGGGCCACTGCTGCTGGCGCCGCCCTGGAGTTCGCTAAGCTTGTGCACAGCCACCGGCTCTGCGCTCGCTTCTTCGGCCTGGAATCCGCGCGCACTTCCCAAGATCACCTCTAGCGTAGCGCTTCTTCCTTCCACCGCGATGGGTTCCTCAGCCGTCCCCAGGTCTCGAAGGCAATCCGGCATTTGAAAGCATGAACGAGTCTAGCAGAAGGATGAGGAAAGAATGAGCCAAGGCAAGGTGACCATGGGGCCACCCTGGGGGATTCCCACATGCGGACCACACCCCTTCCTCCCGAGCGCTGCTACATAGGCCGGGTCCCGGTCTTTTAGGTAAGGTCCCCGTGAGCTAGGCCATGCTATTCCTGTGCTGCCTGCTAAACATCTGGCTTGAGGAATGTCACTCAGATTTCAGAATGAGGATAAGTCTGTCTCCCCTGGGGAACTGACACATTAGATTGCTTTTGGGCAGCACATGCTATATACAGCATTAAATTTCTCTTTTTGCTTTGGCTACTAGGAAACCCAGTGGTTTTGAATTGGTTCTGAACTGAATTACCACCACTGTGCTGATGCTCATTTGGTTAAAAAGCACTTTTTCTTATTTCAAACTCTTTCTTATTAATCTTATTTGATGTCAGCTATTTTAGTCGCTTCAAATCCTTTTTTTTTTTTTTTTAAATTGAGCGATGCAGGGTATAAATACATCTGATGAGTACATTTTAAAAATAACCTCGGGGAGAAATAACACTCTGCTATTTCAGGACCCGGGATCTGGGTTACAGATTACCCGAGCATCTGGGGTTTCCTGGTGACCAACAATGGCAGACCGAGCCCACGCACGTGAAGCCACTTTGCCCCTCTGCAAGCCCCGCCCCCCAGAGGCTGCGGGGTCCCCATGGCCTTCTGCCCTGCCAGCCCACACAGTGCAGGCTTGCTGAGCGCTCCACCTGGGGTCAAAAGCCTTCCAGAACTTGCTCTTCACTTCCTCCAGGAGTCATGTGGGAAGCGGGCGGCAGAGGAAGGGACAGGAGACGAAGCCCCAGCTGTCGCCATTGTTTCTTCGGAAGATAGTGGGAGAACAGATTTCCTAACTGTATCCGGGGCCTTTCCCAGTCTGGCCTCCGCAAGCTCTTTCGCCCCTCTTGCCTGCTTGTGTCCCTGTCCCTTCCATCCCCACCCATGGGTCACCTAAGACCTCTTTCTTCCTGAGAGTGGGATTCCCTTTCCTCCACCTCTTTCCTGGCCAACTCCTATGTAATCTTCAGCACCCCAATGATATGGCTTCTCTTTCAGAGCAAACTTTCTGATCTCCCCACACCTCTGTAAGATAGATTGCTCATGATGATGATGATGACAGTGATTACTGTACCTGCGGAATCAAAGCTGATGGTACTTTCACACAGCAACCTGCCCACCGTTTGTGACAGATGACAGCTTTACTTAGAGTAGTTAAGAACCGGGGCTATCACACAGATTTCAATCTCAGCCCCACTGTGCCTCGGTTTCCACACCTGGGGTCTCCGCCCTGGCTGGATGGGGTGACCGCGGCAGGCGTCAGGGCAGTGCTTGGTGTGCAACCATCCGGGGTCAGGGTCAGCACTGTCGCAGCACTGTCCCCGACTCGGCTGCTTCCGGTGCGGCCTCTGTTGTGCCGTCTGTCTTTTTCCGAAGGTCCCCCGTGAAGTTTCAGCAAGCAGCCCTGGGAGGAACAGCAGAGCGTGGGCCGGATGCCGCCATGCGTGACTTTCTCTCCTGGGAACTCTTGTGGACTTTAGGACGAGGTCCTTACCCTTTCCTTCCAAGGACAAACTCACCTCCATCCCTGCCCCAGGCCCTGGAAAGGCTGTTTCTGGAGGGGAGGGAGGAGCTGAGGCCCTGGATGGACGCCGTCCTCCCCTCCCTCCCCTCCCTCCGGGTCCCCTTTCCCCACCTGCTGGGGAGGCGGCAGCAGCGGCTCCGGCCCGGATCCAGCGCCCTGTGCCTCCCCGGGCCCAAGCGCGGATCTTCTGGGAGCAGGGGAGGGACAGAAGCCACTTCTTCCCTTGGGGCTGCAGGGAGAGGAAAGGCACAGAACAAACGTGGGCCTGAGCCACATGGGTGCCCGTGGGTCCCCACGGCTCCACCGCCTCGATGGCACCGGGCTGGACCTGGAGCCTCCAGCATGGCAGCCTCAGCCCACCGAGGCCCCGGCGCAGAGATGAGGAGGAAAGACAGACGGCTCGGTGGGCGGCTACGACGGGGCGTGGGAACGACACCCTGGCCTCTGCCCTTGGCACCAAGGCAGCAGCCCGCCCAGCAGGAGGGTCCCCCGAAGGCTTCCTGGACGCCAAAGTGGAGACACTGCTGCTTGGAGGAGCAAGCCAGGTGGGCCTGGCTGAGTTGTTTCGAACGGGCGAATCAACCGAGGTGCCAAGACGTTTTCCAAGTGTTTCCGGACTTCCTCCTCCGGCCTCTCGGCTGGCCTTGGCTACGTAGGGCCTGGGTCCAAACTGAGGGACGGGAAGCTGCCGCGGTGACCTGGTGCAGCCACCTGCAGAGGTGCGCTCCACAGCCCCTCATCACGTTCGTGACGCCAGGCTCACTGCGTGTCTGCAGCCTCTGGTCGTCCCCATTCGCCACAACACCGAGAAAGCGTCACTTCTGCTTCGATGGCTTGCAAGACGTTAGAGGAGAAAGTTCCTCCTTAAAATGATGTTCTCTGCCCCCCGAGTCTCGCATCATTCACGCAGAGCTTTCTCGTGTGGCAGAGAGGGCTTTTCCTTTACTCTTCAAGATTATGAATTGTGACTCAAAACCATTACAATAAGCAGCCCCCAACCTCTGTTCCGACAGTGCCGGTTGAAGAGACATCCCGACCACTGAGAATTCACAGCTGGAGCGGCTCTCTTTGGGGGAGACGACGCTCCTCTCCGGTGTTTGGCAAAATATGATCCAATGAGTTAAAGTAGAAGAAAGTGTGGGGGAAATGTCGAGATATGAGAACCGAAAATAAAGATAATTTAATCATTAACATTGGCGCTGGTTTTGAGGACATTCATTGCTATGGAGATGGGAGAAGAGGTTCCAGCTTGCATTTTAATGGTGAACTTAAATAAATCCGAGTCCTGGAGAGAAACCACTCGCGAAGGGAATCTGAGCTCATCAGTGAAATAGCTCCGACTTGGAGTTGAAGCCTGGTAGTCGTTTACAGCAAAGAAGGGGAATTATCCAAGCCCTGTCTGGCTTTTGAATTTATTTTCAAGTTCTCTGATTTTTGGAGTTGAGCCTAAACTCTCTCACCAGGAAGGTGGGGCCTCCCAGATTCAGGGACCCACTTCCTTTCCAGGCTCCCTGGACCTGGATCGTCCCTGTCTCTGACTTCTGGGGACCTGGCCTGCATGTCCTATGTGGGTAGACTCAGCAGCTCCCCCCACACCAGCCCCATCTTTTGATAACCTTGTATTTTATAGGGACAGACACAGGGAGTGGTGTCAGGAGGCGATGAAGGGCACAGGATCTGGGGCCAGACTGCCTGGGTACAGAGACTCAGTTGCTCTTTCTGTCAGGAGGGGATAATAATGGAACTGATCCTTGGGGCAGGTAACCCCGTAAGGTGTCTGAGTTTTCTCGGTGCTTAGAAACTTTCCAGTGTCCCCTGGAAGTGTCCTGTGTCCTCCCCATCATCCATCTATCCTTTCAGAGGGAAAAGATGACTTACTTATCTTTGCAAATAGTATGATGTTCAATAAATGTGCTTAATTAATAAATAGATGTCTATAACCAGCAGCTCATTCACACCGGAGGGAAGAAGCCAGTTTCTCTCTGCATATTAATGAGTGGTTCTAGCTATTCTATTTCTGGTGTGCGAATCAGGCAGGGGAGGACACTGAGGACCCCTGTGTGCCTGGTCCTGAGTTAAGTGCTTTTTAAAGAACCCTAGGAGAGAATCAGTATGATTTGCATGCACTGCCTCATTAGAATGAGGCTAGCAAAGGCTCTGAAGGTTATTTCCAACATCACCTTGCAGTTTAAGGTGGGTGACTCTGTCCAGGGAAGATTTCTCCAGGCAGGAGACTCAGGGACTCAGATTCCTGTCATCTTGGGGCTCTGCAGAGCTAGCAAGGTAAGGATGGCATGGAGGGGCAGCCCCATCTGTGAAATGCTTGCCCTGGAGAGCCGTGAGAAAACCAGACCAAACAGCAGCTGGCCACCGAGGGAGGGAGGGCTGGGGGCCACGGTGTGGGGCTGAGTGAACCCCCGCGGGCTCTGCCAGCACCGGCTCCTCCAGAAATCAAGCCCTGCCTCTGGCATCGCTGCCCACCTCCACGCTCATCAGTGGTGTCACCTTAGTGACTTCAGTGGCTGAAAACTCGGCCATGGTATGAACATTTATACCTCAGCGTTGGGCAAATGCCACACATCGAGGTTTTGCGGATTGGGTGTTTGGTTTGGGGGTGAGCTGGCTCCACAGTGCGCTTCTGGCCACTTTCCAGAGATGGAAGGGAAGACATCAATGTTGAAGGCCAATTTCTCTTCTCTGCTAAGTACAGTTTTAAGGCTGAGAAATCGGAGGCTTGGACCTGCACTGTAACTGCCTACAGTTCCCCAGCCAGCAGGGAGGGTGGGTTTGAGTTGAAAGGGCTCTGACTTGGGCTCTTGTGGCCCTGCCATCTGGCCTCCCAAACCCACAGCACCAGCTCGTGAGATTATTAGCAATCCTATTTTTAAAGTACACACGTGCTGATTCCCCCGCCCCCCAGCTCTTTTAGAATGATGGGGAAAAATAGGATGCTCCTACCCGCCCGGGAACTAGGTTGGATTTGAATCGAAGCTACTTTATTTCCCCTTTTATAGTTATTAAAAATAAATTCTTCTTTCTTTGTCCAAGAACTGCTATAGGAAACATTATTGAATAGGATCTCATGGCTGCGAGGCTGTTCTGTGACTATTAAGGTCCAAGCAGCATTTTTATTTCCTCTCCCCCAAAAATGTGGTGGCTGACTATTTTTTACTGAGTATTTTCCTAGTAAATCTCACTGCTAAATTGGCCACTTTACTCATGATGATTTCTTCAAATATATCATTCTTGTGGCACAATATGAATAATGAAGAGGAATATTTTCAAACACATGAAGGCTCTGAGGAAAGCTAACGGGCAAGGCTTTTAACCGGGTGCAGGGGTTTGAGCAGCCCTCAGCTCGCCCCGGAGACAGACTGTGGTCCCGCAGCTCAGGGGCTGGGGACTCTCGGTCCTGCAGGGGACTCTGGCCTTGGTCCCCATATCCAGGGCTGGCCTGGGCACCCCGCCATGTCTCCCAGGCTGTCTTGGTCCTGCCCCACGCAGCGGCAGTGTATCCATGCTCAGCATCTGCTGAGGGGTAAGGGGACACTCTGGTGACATGTCAGCCATGGGAGCCAGGGTCCGGATTCAAACCCACGTCTGTGCTCCTGCCTGGGAGGCCTGTGGAAGCTCACTGGCTCCTCCAAACCTGTGTTTGAATCTTGAACACAGGGCTAATTCTAATTTGCAGGGTGCTTAGGCTCCTCCTGCAGGCTCTGGCACAGCCTGCCAAGCCCCCTGGGAGGCCCACTCCAGGGACCTGCCATGTGTGGCACCCCCAGGGGAGACCACCTGCAGCACAGTGTCCAGAGGGTGGTGATGGGACATGGGCATTCCCCGCCGTCCTCCTCTCTGGAACGTCATGTAGTGCCTCCATCTCTTCCCATTCCGCAGCACATGCACACAGACACAGAGACACACACACACACGTGCATACACATTAACACACGCACATTACACACATTCACATACACAGAGGCATGTGTGTCTACACATACGTACATGCATGCACATGCATGTGCACATATATAGTCATAAACATGGACACACACAGACAGCTATGCATACATTTCCATACACATGTGCATGCAAGCACATGCACGTGTGGCACACACACCCTTATATCTGGGCAGAAGACACTGCAGAGCTCATCTCTGCCAGCTCAGGGTGCCCAAGATGATGTTCTTGTTTCCTGATGTTTTTTAAATTGAAAATCTTTAATACAGTACAGAAGACAAAGTCAGGGGGAAAAAGAGCAAAAGGCCTGAAGGAAAAACAAAAGCAGGCTGATGTGAGGGCAAAGAGGCGAAAACAGAGAGCTAAAATAAGACAACGGCGTAGGGGAAGAAAACGGAGTAGGAAAATAAATCTGCACAGATTTCATGGTGGAGAACAGCAAAATGGGCACTGAAGAAATCTGGGTCAGTGACGTGGAAGAAAACTTGAGAATCACACGAAAATGAAGATGCAAATGAAAAGGTAAAAAGGATGGGAGAGAACACCACCAATATGGATAATAGAGAAAAAGATCAATTGTTACACATTTTAAGGTAGAACTAGAATGATAGAAGTTACAATTTATAGTAAAGATGTCTGGTAAAAACAAAAATCTTGTTTTGTGAAACAGTGTTGGAACCCAAGGCCTCGAACACGCCAGGCAAGCTCTCCTCTAAGCTGTTCTCCAAGCCTGACATTTCTATCCCTTTTATTTCTTTTTTGGTGCTGCATATGGAACCACTGAGCTACATCCCCAGCTCTTTTTATTTTGAGACAAAGTCTCATTATGCCGTTCGGGCTGGCCTCAAACTTTAAATCCTCCTGCCACAGTCTCCTGAGGAGCTTGGATTAGAGGCATGTGCTACCATGCTCAGAGAAAATTTTCCTAAACCGAGAAGAAAATTAAGAATCCGGGTCTAAAGGGAGACTCGGCAGTGTTATTTGAGGCACATGGACACCGAGAATTAAGCTCAAGTAAAGGAAAGCAGCTTGGTCAAGTTGGCAGGAGAGGCTGGGTGGCACTGTCCTCTACTTTCTTATCTGCCCTGGTGTATGTGTGTGCGTGCACATGTGTGTGGGGGTGTGGAAAGAGAATCAGAGATGGAAACAGACACAGCAGAAGAGAATTCGTGGGAGGCAATAGTACCAAAGGTGGCAGCGGGCCCAGGCACCCGGCAGGCCAGCTCAGCTCCGCCTGCCAGCAGCCCGCACTTTCAGCCAGGGTGACCCAGAGCAGTCACTTCACCTCTCAGCTGTTATTAGTAAGACACAGGCCAGCGGCATCAGGATCCTCAGCATCGCACGCTAATGAGAGGGGAGAGAGAGAGAGAGAGGAAGAGGAAGAAAGAGGAGGAAGAGGAAGAAAGAGGAGGAGGAGGAAGGCAGGAGAAGAGAAGAGAGGAAAGGAGAGGAGAGGAGAGGAGAGGAGAGAGACAGAGGGAACAGTCTTGGCCACCGAGGCTAGAAGATCAGACCAAGCCCTAGGGCAATTGTCACACCCAGGTTGGGATCCATGGCTCAGGGAGGAGAAGCAGGAGGACAAGGCTGTGGCTAAGAGGTCAGCTTTTCCAGGCAGAGCATCCTGAATCTTCAGCCAGGGCCATCCCATCTTCAGCCAGGTGTGGGCACCAGCAAGGTGAGCAGCCCAAGGACACGTGTGGGGCTCCTGGCTGCCCTCTGTCCCTCCTGACCCTGCAGGCAGTGTGGCGGGAAGTGGTTGCTGGTGGGAGAGTCCATGGCCCCACAGCCAGGCTTGGTGCTGCAGCAGGACCTGAGGGGTGAACACCAGCTCCTCCATATGCAGTGCTCTGTCACTTTGGAGAATCACGAGTGCTCTTAAGTGGGAAAGAATGTTTGACACTGGTGGTTTCATCCCTTCCCGCCTCTCCAGGGGTGGAACGGGAGGGCAGACAGGGACACAGCCTCCAGCAGCCCACACCTCCACTTCATGGCTGAGGACTAGGACCAGTGAGCCCCACACGTGACCCTCCGGGAGTCCAAGTTGGGGTGCAGAAGACCGCTGGCCCCATGGTGTGCGCAGTCTCTCTGCCCACCCTTGGATGCAGATCGATGTTACAACTCCAGACAGAGGCTAAACAACTGGTTGTTCTGACCAATCAGTTGCAGCACTGGGACTTGAATACACACCTTGGTGCTACCAGAGCCCTGCTCTCCGTGTGTGTGTGCTGGAATTGAACCCATGGCCTTCACACTGAACTACACCCCAGCCTCCACTTCTTTCTTTTTAAATTTTGAGACAAGGTCTCATTTAATTGCTAAGTGGCCCAGGCCAGGCTCTCACTCGAAATCTGCCTGTCAGGCTCCTGGAGTGCTGGCATCACAGGTATTCACCACCATGCCTGCCTTAACATTTCATATGCAGAAGAGCCATCTCTTTGGACTTCCAGAGATAAAATTCAGCAAAATTCATTATGCTTAAAATTCATTTTGTTTACATCTCATAACTCTCCTTTAAGTGAAAAAAATCTTTAAAGGGTATAATAAAGAATGAACGGGTTGATTGTTCAATGAGCAAGTGGAGGCCTAAAAGAGAGACTTGGACAAAGTCTGGGAGGGATAGGATAGATATTTCTTATGAAAATTTCAATGACCCATTAAAGGCAGGTTCCCCTGGGCTGCTCCTTACAGCTGGCCCACAAAGCAGTAAGGACATAGCACTGGAGAAAAGCCAAGTGTTGGCCTCATTCTCCATTTCTTTTCATTTCTCCTGGTCGCTTTAACGGAAACTCACAAGGACAAGACAACCAGGTGTGTCCCCACACCCTTCATCATATGATATGAAAAGTTTATGGCATCCTGGGATCTCTTTGTTGGAAAGAATCAGTGGGAACTTTTCCTCCAATAAGAAACCCAGGCAAGCAGCTGGAGTGAAATCCGAGCACCTACACCGTGAAAGTCTCTGTCCAAGGGATGCTAGGTGGAGCTGAGTAGCTTTAGAAAGACAGCATGGGTGTGATATGGACACCTCCAGCGGATGACAGGTTGGGTGGACATTCGCTGTACATACCTGTTCTCCCGAGCAGTGACAGTCATCTGCGGCCACTCAGCTTTGGTGTCTCGAAAGGGTTTTGAAGCTCATCTTGTCCACTCCTGTTCTTAAGAATTTTGGACATCATCTTCTCCAAGAAGCCTTCTCAGGTGGCTCCTCCCTGTGTCCAGACCAGGTTAGTTACCAGCCGCTCCGCACTTGAAGCCCGTAGGTTCTCTAGCAATGCGGGGCTTTCCAGAGGACACCGTGGAGGAACCCTGTGCGGACACCTGGAGCAGACTTCACACGACCTCTGCGGAGAGAGTTGATCGGAATATGGTGGTGCGGCTGTGACATCAGAAGCAGGCTTTGAGAGTCAGGAACCGGAGCAAGTCTGGGGGACTCAACGGGAGAAGCCACGGCTGTTGGGGTGAATCAGCTTTGGCCACTTCCTTTCCGGGCCACTCACTCCAGAGAGTGTCTAAAAGTCGGTTTGGGTCATCAGCTTTTCACTGGGAGGAGATGCCATGGTCCTCAGTTGTCCTGTCTTCCCATCCTAATCTCATTTGCTGCTGGACAGGCAGAGAGAAGTCCACCATGCCACTCCACAGTGTAATCGCGGACAGGTGTATCTGGCCACATCCTGGTCCCACAGGACTGTGGACATCTCAGAAGGAGGGACTGCGCCTTCCTCAGATGCTCCGTGAAGGTAGCTCAACGACTTCCTGAAGTCTAGGCAACAGGGTGGGTGTGGTCACAGCTGATGGACAGAAGTGCTACCCAATCAGCAGCAAGCATCCTTTGCTGCCCTCTTCAAAGATTGTTCATTGCAGGGATCCGGCACCCCCAAAGGATGGAAAAGAGCAGCACCCACCCCACAGAACTCATCCCCCTTACACTCTTCCTAAGGTGGAGATGTTGGGCTGGGGCCACCTCATGTGACATCTTCTGTTTGAGAAGAACTCTGAGAAGCCAGGCGTGGACGTTAGGGTTTCCCAGTACTACCTGAACTAGGATTTCTTTTCTTTCCTTTTTCCCGCTGCTGGAAATTTATTTCTGGTAGTCATTAAAATTCTGCTCCTGCCATTTGTAACGAACGACAGAAATCACTAGATACAGTATGTGGAGTCTACATTTGTGAAAACCAGGGGCGAGTACCTTCCAACACTTGGGGATTTTATGAATGATTTACATCTGGTGCTAAAGTTCACAAATGAAACGAAGGGGAAGCAGATGCTGCGTTTCCAGCCCGCGTCGTGCCTGCCCATACTGATGGGGAATTGGAAACAGCGAGGACTCATAAATCAACGCAATCTATTTTTGTGCTTCTTGATCTCCATTCTGAACATCCATGCAACACCCAAACAAATGTGGTGGGATTCGTTCCTCAAGAAGCCCTTTATGTTTGGTAACAAGGCGGAGGGGTGCGTTAATAGAAAAAGAGGGGCCGAGGAGGGCTGAGGGGTGGCAGCAGGGGGTGCAGGTGGGAGGCCGGGTGGGGCCCCCATGTCCCCAATCTGAGGGGAGAGACAGCGGTAGCTGCTGGGCCGAGCCAGCCCAGGGAGAACAGCGCGGCCAGTACGGGGAGGGACGCGGATGAACGGGCTTTGGAGGTGGACTGGAGTGGGGAATTGGAAAATCGTGGAAAGAGTCTCATAAAGAGGCTGGGGCTCTCAGGGTTTTGTACGTCTCATTTTTGCCTTTCTTTCTCTTCTTTTTCCTCTCTTTCTCTCTTTCTTGATCTTCTTTCTTTCTTTTTTTTTTAACCTGCTTATGTATCTACCTACATTCATTTTTCCTCCCTCCCCCGCTTCCCTCCCTCCATCCTTTCCTTCCTTTCTTCCTCCTTTTCTTCTCTCCCTCCTTCTCTCTTTCCTTCCGTGTCCTAGATAGCGACTCTTATAGGAGAAGAGCAGCTTTCTTCAGAGCTATGCACTGGGGCAGGCCACTGGAGGAAGTGTAGGATTCTTTTTCTCATCGTAGAGCCCTTTTCCCCATGCTGGCCCAGGCCTTGAGCCTCTCTCTGAAGATGGTGAAAAATCAAATCTATCACACACATCTGCACTTTACCGTTTTACAGATCTCACTGTTTAGTGCCTTATTTAATCAATATGATTTCAAATTTCTTAAGGCCAGGGAGTTTGGGATGATAACTTGTCTTTTTATCAGGGGCAGAAACTATTCTCTTTTGTGTGAGATGCGACACCGGGTGGGACACTAGCCCTAGGGTTTTCTTCCCGCTGCCACACTGAATCTCGCCTCCTGCTCAAGACAGGAAGTGGAGTGGGAGCGTGGGTACAGAGGCAGCAGAGCGCCTGGCTACAAGGCTCCCGCTTGGTGCTGGTTTGAGATTCAGAACACATGCACAGGGAGCCAAGATCCAGACAGCATGGTTACTTCCCAGTGTGAAAGCCCGGTGGCTTCACAGAGGTGACTTTGAGATGAGCAGGAAGAAGAGGTGTTTTTAGGGAGCCTGGTGCTAGGCACAGGCCAAGAAGAGATGCATTGTTTTCCTCCAGCGGGGAGAAACCCTTTTGCTGTAATGAAGCAATGATTCTCCAAATGAATTGCCTGGGGAACGGTAAGAGTTAAGGTACACCTCACACTCTGCCCAACTTATATCCAGCGAGGAGTTTATTCACTCACACTTTCTAGCTGGTTGACTTTTATAAATGAAGCAATAAACACAACAATATTAAATATGCATCTCTAATATATCTTCACATTTATTTCCATCGCCATCGTTCTCAAGTACTCAGCGAATCCTTTGTTGGGATTTTTCCCTTTTGTTGTTGAGCTTCTAGATGCAAGAGGCTTTTTGATTTACAGATTCTGCTATACTTGGTTAAAAAAAAAAAAAAGGAAAAAAAAAAAAACCAAACAAGGCAACAATAAGGAAAATCATTTCCAGCTCTGTGTCGAAGCCCCGGCCACATTTCTTTGAACACAAGTTATGGGTTCATTTTAAAGAAACCAGGTTGGAAAGATCACAACCTTCCAAAAGGAGCCAGGGCAGGACAGGATTTGTGCGGCGGGCTGTATGTGAAATTAACTGTTGGGTTAAAAAAAATGGATGCAGCTGCTGCATTAATAGGAGAAATCTAATATTGTAATTTAAAACATAATTTTCTGACAGTTCTGTAATGCACAGACCACATCCAATTTTTCTAAAGGAAAATCTCAGATTAAAATTATATATATACACACACATATAAAATTTGCATTTTGCTATAATTAGGTGACTTATAGGGGAGCTATGCTTGATCCGTGGAACACCCTTCCTTACCAACGAAGTTGGTAAAAGGAAGAAAAAAAAGAGGTTCCAAGTCTCCCTTAGTTACCATTCTGTTCAAAATGTGTCCCCACCTAATATAACTTGCTCATGTCATAAAATACAAAGGAAAGTACTTTCATGCCAAATATCAGAGAAGTGCTCTCTTTTCTATACTGCACGAGTACAGAAATGATGTGTTCATTTTAAATTCCATTCATGTGGGTTCTAATAAAAGCTATTATAAAATACAATTGTGTGGAGACAAAAAGAGAGATAATATCACTATAGCTCAATATAAAATTTAAGTAATTAAGACATGAAAACTGTTACACAATTTACTATAAATGCAGTGAGAATAATAAAATGTTTAACCCTTTCCCTCCCAAGTTCTCTCTGGATTTCTTTAACACCTAAAGAAAAAAGAAATAGGTTCCCGAATGGATTCATGGTGCTACTAGAGGACAGACTGTTGGGGACACATGAGAACGGTAATTAGAGGACAACAACTTTTTCTTCCTTTCAGGGATGAGAGCACCATCTCTAGAGCGATGCGCTTGCCACTCTTTGACCAGCTGATTTGATCTGGGGAAAATATGAAGTTGCCTATCCTGAACTTGGCCATGGCATGATTAACCAATGAAAGGCTGTGTGACACAGATGGGGACAGGGACCTTGGATGAAGGCTGCCTGAGATCAGACAGGTCTGAGTTTACTTGTTGACCCTCCTGCCTGCCAGGTTTGTGACATCAGAGCCCTGAAGATGCACTGGTTTCTAAGGCAAGGGGACAGCATTTATTTTCTTCTCTGACTTTCGCTGTGTGATCAGGGGACGCAGGAGTGAAGTCTCTCTACAAGGCAGTGGCCGGTCGCGCTGCACAGTTACCACTGCAGCAGCACCAGGACCTAGGTTTTGTGCTACGGTCTTCTCCCAGGGCTGGGGTGTGAGTGCCAGCAATGGGATTAGGGGAAGGGATGTAGCGTTTCTCTCACAGCTCTTCGCTCATTTTTCTGATATCCTTAGAAAGCAAGGACCTGTGTGGTCCTGGTAGGTTTCTCCCATTCTGCCATGCCATCCCCTGTCCAGAGCTTGCTGACTTCTGTTGGTTAATAAAAAGGGTGAGGTCTGGGATTTGGAGCCTACTTCAGGCAAAAGGAACTCCCGAAAATGCAATGATTTTATTTTTTTTAATTCTGTTTTTTCATGACTTTCTTCTTTTTCTTTTCTTTTTTTCACTACTGGATTTTGGACCCACTGAGTGACATCCCCAGACCTTTTGAATTACTCATTTGCTTTTGTGGTACTGGAGATTGAATCTAGAGCCTTCACGCTGAGCTACATCGCTAGCACTTTTATTTTTTATTGAGACAGGGTCCTGTTGGTTTGCTAAGTTGCCCAGGCTAGGCTTGAACTTGTGATCCTCCTGCCTCAGCCTCTCAGAGTGCTGAGATCGCAGATATGCACCAGCATCCCCCCCAGCTTGTCTTATTTATTTTATTTTATTTTTATTTTGAGATGGGCTTTCAATAAGTTGTACAGACCAGGCTCAAACTCACAATCCTCCTCCTTTCGCCTCTAAAAGTGCTAGCACTGCAGGCTTCTGTCACCACCCCCAGCTCATGATTACTTTCTCTAAATGACAAGGATGTAGCTTTTCTTCTAGGACAGTGACATAAAATTTCTTTGCAAAATACATTTATTCCAGATAAACTAAAAAGGGGAGGACAGCAGAACGGTTGGCTGACGTATCTCAAATGCCACTGTGCTGCCTGGCATGTCGGAGGTGCCAGGAACTATCTGTCGAAGAACAAAAGTAATTAATAGCATGTAGATTTGGACAATAGCCGAGTCATTGGTAAAGAGAATTGCTTTCTATCACAAGCATGAGATGGAATGAATTGTTTCTATGAAGACCAATGGCTTGTGTGGATAGGAGCTTGCTTTTTCTTAAACATTTGTCCACACGGGCCCTCAGCCTGGTATTTCAGTGAGCGTCGGATACTCTATTCATGCTCTCTCCACCACTGGGAGCCTTGCCGGCTGCTCCACCTGTGATTCCTCCTTCTCTGGCGCCCACTCTGAGATTTAGGTGTTTGTCTCTGCAGGCCAGAGTCTCGGGGATCCCATAAAAGCCAGGGAGGGGCTCGTTGAGTTGTAGGCAGAGTCTAGATTTGTACCAAGTCCACCCAATTCCACCCTCTTGTGCTCGCCCCATGTCTCGAGGCTACTGCCCTTGTAAACAGCAGCGGCCACCCAGACTGACAATGCAAGGGGACGCGTGGCTGACCAGAAGGGGCTAAGTGCACAGGAAGAAGACAGTGGGCACTGTGGTGTCACAGTCGGAGAGCCAGAGCCCTGCTGGGTAAGATCGAAGAGCAGGGGAGGACTGAGGGACCCAGTAGTGTTCACTTTCTCTGCCTCCGTGCACGATCGTGCTCAGACTAACCCAGAGTGCGTTGGTCCCTAAAGCGAATTTGGAGAGTACTTACATCTTTCACGTGGGCCTTAATGATACAAGCTCCGCCTAGGTGCCAGGCTTCCCCTCTGCGCTGCCGTGGTGCCCACGTGGCCACCAACCCTCCTAAGGACCCACATGTCAGACCGTCGGGCCATGACATTTTACTGTATCATTAATATTGATTTGATCATTTTCCTACTGAAAAATCATATTCATTGCTGACCATTGGGCAAAGGTGAAAGAAAAAGGAGCTGCATCCACTGGTTTTGCTACCTAAAGACAAGCAACGTTTGCAGCTTTGGCGCCTATACGCCCAGAATTTTTGTTGGGTCCTATTTGAATGACAGACCGGAGTAGGCCGGCATCAAAACAAAAACCAAAAAGCTCCTCGTGTCCGCGGGTGAAATTCGTATGCGTTTCTTTCTCCTTGTGCCCTGTGTGGATCCTGAGTCTCGCACACTTGGCCTGTAGCTCTGGTGACCCCTGAGGGACACAGTGGAGAGGAACTCTAGAGCGCCCCCCCCCGGCCAGCCAGTGCCACAGTCGGAGGTGAGAAGTGTCACCTGCTCACGCAGGTCACTGACCACAGCTGGTCACGTGGCTCTGGTCCACTGCAGGCCACCAGGAAGTACCAACCCGGGATGTCAAGGAAGGAGAAGGAGCAGAAACACCCGACAAACAACATGGACACCTGGGCATCGATACTGGAACTATTTTTTTTCCCCGATTCCAAAGAAGTATACAGTCGACAGAAGCATATTTGAGAACTCAGCAAAGCTTGATAATCATAAAAATCACCGTTAGCCCTGCCATTCATTCATCATCTTTTTAGGCACTTCAGGCTATGTTCATTTTTTTTTCTGTGCTTACATAAAAATAAAAATGTGCCTTTTTTTTTTTTTTTTTGGTACAAGGGATTGAACTCATGACCTCATGCTTGCCAGGCAGGTCCTGTGCTACTGAGCTAAATTCCCAGTCCCCATAAAAATAAAAATGTTTAAAGAAAAGTTAGGACCAATTGTATGTTCTATGCAGGCCCCTTGATTCCTACTTTGTATATTGTATATAGATTTTTGTATCAAGTATTGTATGCCATACCCATAATTATTTTTTTAACAAATAATCATTTTATAAGTTTTATTTTTTAAATATAATTTAAATATAATTTTAAATATAATTTTAAATATAATTTAAGCTAACAAGTTCCACCCAAATCTTGCCTTGCACCCATCCATTCCTGTTCCACCTGTCCTGATGCTGCTTTTATACCATTTGACTCCCTGGGGAGTCACCAGTGGTGGTGGCACTGCTGGGGGACATCTGTCCTTATTTGGTGGTAGCGTGGTCTCAAGCCAGGGTCTGGAAAAATCTCTACTGTCCAGGCCAAGCAATAGGTTATGTGTGCTGCGACCACCCCCAAGCATGTCCTTATTAGGGACAGATCTTCAGCAGGTTGCTTGGGGTCTCTGACAGACGCCGTGACAGACCCTGCTCTCATCTGCAATCGAAGACGAGTGTCACTGCCTTGCCTCAGTGACATCACCTGAAACCCTTTATAAATGCAACGTGCTCTGTAAAATTCACGCATTTGAAGGTCTCCCTTTCTTTAAATTTTGAGTTAGTGGCAAGTTTGGACTTATTGATACAGCTGGTGTTTGCGGGGTTTTGCCTTTCGTTTTTCTGCTCTAACCAGCTTGATTTTCTTTCTTAGATAACCACACACGTTCCACAGATTGCTTTTCCATCCTTACCCTGGTGTTAATCAGCTTCGCCTTCCTGGAGAATCACCCTGCACTTCCTGTTTGTGCCCGCAGCCTCAACCTCGGGGCCCAAGGGGCCGAGGAGGCTGGTGAGGAGCCGCTGCGCAACTGGACCTCTCACTCTTCACCCAAGTGCAGCTTTCCTTCCAATCGCTCAGCCAGTGATCCTCCTCCGTGCCCTCCTGACGCTGCAGGGGACAGGCCCACGGCTGGTGGCCACGGATGAGGGTCACGACTCTGTGACGTAGCAGGCTGCATGTCACGTTCAGCTGAAAACTCCTTACACCTTTGCGGAGACCTCACAGAGTCACTCCGCTGGGGACAAGTCACCGGCATCCGGCCCGGCCCGAAGCTGTCCCTGCTCCGCAGCCTTGAGTCCCGGCACTCTTTGCTGTTTGCATTTCCTTGTTTTACCCCTAAGACGGGAATATTAGTAGCTGGGGCAGACCACCTCTGAGACAGGCTTTAAACACAGAGTCAATGCAGATGCAGGCATCTGATGACAATGATTGCGGCCTAAGATCCAGACTTGTGAGTCTGTTGATTTAACTGCTCATAACTGCGGTTCCTAGAGAGATGCAAATAATAGACAAGATTATTGGTCTGATCCCAGCTTTCTAACTGGCAGACCAGACAAGGGGTGTGTATCTCAGGCCTGCTCCTGGGCATTGCCCAAGAAGCAAGTGGGGATCTGCGCTGGAGTCCGAGTCAGGTCACGTGAGCCTGGGTGCTGAAGATCCTTGCTCCGCACTTCTTTGAGCTTGTGCCCGGGCTGGGTGCTGGAGCCCTGCTGCTTTCTTTCTTCCCACATCCATGCCTACCGTGGGGCATCTGCAAGACTTCCCCCGGGGATGGAGAGGTTCTCTGCCTCAGCCGCATCTCTCTGCATTGTCCCCCAAGTCCCCACCTTGCTCTTCTCATCCTGTCATACAGATGAGGTTCACATATACAGTAAATGCAGGCACACAGAAAGCCATGTGTCACCTAACAGCAGGATACCCTCAGAGAAATGCACTGTTACGCCACTTTGTTGCTGTGCAAACCTCCCAGGGTGCACTGACCCGAACCCAGCAGCCGGGTCCCTGGGCGTGGCCTCTCACTGCCATGCAAAGGGGCCACTGTGAGATGAGTGAGGGTGCTGTCTGTGTAACACCACGCACTGTTTCATAGCAATGGTTTTCGTAAGTAGAAGGAGTATGCGTGAAGGTAATGGCAGAAAGTGTAGAATACACAGACCAGTGATGGAATGGATGCTTTTTTTTTTGAGACAGGGGTCTCGCTATGCAGTCCAGGTTGGACTTGAACTCACTATATAGCCCAGGTTGGCCTCAAACTTGTGGCAACCCTCCTGCCCCAGCCTCTGGAGTGCTGCGATTACAGGCACAAGCCACCACACCATGCCGGAGTGGTTTATTATTAACGCCAGCATCAGGCACTGTGTCTAATGGCATGAGCTATACCGTGACACAGCTGGCAGGGCTGTGGATCTGTCCACTCCATAAGTAGTGTGCCATGCTGTAGTGTGACAATGGTAACCCTGTCATTAGACAGTGAATTTTTCAGCTCTGTTGTAATCTTTTAGGACCATCACTGCAGTGTGTGACCACACACACACGCACACACACGCACACACCACACACTTGACTTTTCTGTCTCACCCTCTAGGATGCAAACTCTACAGGGGTTTGTTGAGTTATTACCATTGCTATTAAATAATAGCCGGCATAGAAGGGTTGCTCAATAAGTGTTTGTGGATGATGACATGACTATTTCAATAAGCACAATTCCCAGAGAGACTCAAATTGACTACAGGAAACTAATTTTACAGCATTTTTAGGACTGAACACCTATATCCCACCAATCTCTGCAAACCTGATTGAGGTTCATCTGCTTCTGAGTGAGGAGAGCCTGGTCTTCCAGTGGGACCCTCCGGAAGTTGCCAACTTTCGTGACGTGTCACCAATGCACCCATCCTGTGTCCTCCACACTGGACTGTCTTGCTCCAGCTTCCTGGAGGGCCAGCCCTCCCTCAGTTGGTCCCTGGCCTGTTGCCCATGGGGTATCCTTGTGGACACAGCCTCTTCCCTCCTGGCCCCTTTGTGCCTAGTGCAATACTTGCTTTGTGTAAACCGGGTGTGGTGGCAAACGCCTGAAATCCCAGCACTCGAGAAGTTGAGGCAGAAGGAGCTCAGTGAGTCTGAGACCAGCCTGAGCTACATGGCCAGACCCTCTCTGACAAAAAGCAAGCAAACAAAAACCCCACAGGTATTCACCTATGCTTTCATTTTCTTTTCTTAAATCACAAACTATAGAAAAATCCATCTTACATTTCAGCCGAGGAAATGGTATGTGTGTGTAGCCACTGCCACATATATCCCTGCTGAAGCCGGAATTTCAATACACCACACTCACCTTTCTTATGTGCATGGCACATTTATGCTTTCAGTGCTATTTAACGTGGTCCTTGAATGCTAGTCACAATCTATGGAACTAAGGGTCAATAAACTATGGCCCTTGGACCCAATCCAGCCTGCCACCTGTTTTTGTTAATAAAGTTTTTATTGGAGCCCAGCCATGCATTTGTGTGTGAAGCATCTATGGCAGCTTTCCCACTACAAAAGCTCACTTTCAAAAGACAGGCTTCAGTGCATCTGCAATGTGTTGAGTGTTATGATCCTTTCACATTAAAAAAGTTTGTCAGCGATTGTGCCACGCCGACTTCAGACTTACCAGTCAGTTGTGCCCATAGTTTGAAAAGCACAATTTGATCATGACATTCTAATGACGACCCTTCAAGGAGGGTACTATCGTTGCTCTTGTTCCCGAGGAAGTAAACTGAGGAAGAGAATGAGATCCACAAACGCCTGATTGGTCAGCATCCACAGGCAGACAGGTTTGACCTATGCTTGTTCACAAGTGAAGCTGGGGCAGTTAATGGTATGGAATTTTCCTCTTCCCTAGCAGGAGGATATGCAAATAATATGCAAATTAGACATGTAACTTTTAAAAGCTTCTTGTTGATGGACTTTGAAAAGAGTGTTAGTCTTGATTCCTGTATCCCCACATACAATGAGTAAAGGCATGTTACAAATGGGTATTTCCAATGGCATACAACCATGGGTTAGTATAAGCATCAGGTTGTTTTGACTTAATTTCTTGTTACCAATATAGGCTTGGCAGTCCTGCTGAGTGCGTCATGAGCCTGATTTTTTGCATTGAAATAGACACATGCGATAGATCAGCAGTCCTGGACCTGGATCCCAGAGCTTCACACCTGAGGACAAGGTCACTTCCTCTTGTCAAGTGTGGGTTGAGTCCCCTCACTGGTACCTGATTCGCAGAGGGTAGCAAAGGTTCTGGGATGTCTGCGGTTAGGTGACAGAGGACTCTGATGCTTTTTTCCACTAGATCGGATGAAGTAAACTGTCCCAGTGTGAGCTGCCCTGTGGACAGTCCCATTGACGTGGACCCAAGGGAAGCCACATCTGTATTTCTGATCCAACAGAAACTGAGGTGATACTCATGTGCTGTTTTCAGCTGCCCTGGTTTGGAGTGACTTGTTATATAGCAATACTGCACCTCTCCACTTTGTTGGAATTTGTGTGACTGGAATCCCAGTCAACTAACAGGTACATCTTCCACCTTCCACGCCTGCTAGGGGCTCAGTGCTGCAAAAGGTGTGGGTACTGAGAGTAAGATACTCCTGCCCTCTGGAAGCTTGTGGCCTAGTTAGAAAGGCAAGTGTCACCTCTGTTCTTTGTCTTAGCCACACGGGCCATGGCAAGTCACTGCCCTCTATCCAACATGGTGCCCAGCAAATCTATTTATTTACAAAATGACTGAGGAAGTCAATAGAAAGGAGGAAAGGTTTATTTTGGCTCACAGCTTCAGGGGTTTCAGTCCATGGACACTTGGCTCAGTTGTTTCCAGGCCTGTGGGGAAGCAGAAACAGTATGGTAGAAGGGTATGGAGGAGGGAAGCTTCTCATCTCCTGGCATCCAGGAAGGGGAGTGAAAGAGAGAGACAGAGAGAGAGAGGAAGAAGTAAAGTGAAAGGTACCTTGGAGTAGGTGCCAAGATCACACTCCCTTGGCCCACTTCCTTGGGCTAGACCCCATTTGTAAATAGCGCATGGAGCTACTAACTTTTTAGAGAATTAATCTATTGAGGGTAGCACCCAACCATCCAATCACTCCCCAAAAGCACATCAGTTGGCCTTTGGGGGACGTTTTAACTCTAAACCATTTCTTTCCAGTTCACTATGGCTTCTTGTGGTCCCTGAAGGTCTTCATGGCATGACTCCATCTTAGTCACTCAGCCTGGAAACTCCTGGTGGAAGCAGAGATTAAGGAGACCTCTCCAAAGGGCCCCGGCCTCCCTGGGTCCGACTCTCTGAATTTGTGTGTTAGTTCAAAAGGAGGCGTTAACAAGTCCTGATATCACTGCAAATAATTTGGTTTCTGAAAGTCGAAAATAAACCAGATGGCTTTTAAGGAAAACAGGACACACATCAGATTCCAATTATATTAAAATGATGACCCAATTTAGGGAAACACAAAGTGTCATAAAAATGTTTAAATAAACAAAATCTGCATATTTATGAAACTATAATATTCGCTGGGCTCCTCACTTTGGATAATGAATTTCTAAACTAGACGAATTTCATTCCAAACTTGCCAGTGAATCTGGGCTCGGAGAAGCCTGCGGTACTATTTGGAATCGCAGACTATCGGAAGAAGAAGAAGAAGAAGGGAAAAAAAAATTTAGCAAGTGCATCGGCAGCCAATTCAGGAAGAGAAAAGGTCAGTTCTATACGAATGTGATACATCCGATTCTAATGCAGCCAGGCGTCGGGAGTGCTAGCCCTGCTACGCTGGCTGAATACTGACACCCCTCTCTCTGGCGGCACTCGCTGTCACCCCACAAACCCTCACAGCCACAGGCAGACCGGGCGCTGGGCTGGGTTGGCAGAGACAGCCTTGGATTTATCTATTTATTTTTCCAGAGAAATTAAAAACTCAGGGGGCACTTAAAATAAATTAGCAACTGCTCCTGACGGTGTCTTGCTCGCGGTGTCGCACATTCGCAGTGTTGGCAAGGACCGAGTTGCCTGCCGCACCATCTTTCCCCACCAAGCGCAAACTGCGAACAGAACAGTGCGCTCCTGGGAACAGGCGCGTCGCGGAGCAGGCATCGGCGCTGGGAGGGTGAGCCAGGCAGGGTCCGGGTTCGCCCGGTGCTTTGGGGGTCACGCAGACTCTGGGCATCTATGTGAGGCATAGAGAAGCCAAGGAAGGGAAGGCTAGGTTGCTCTCCATGCTACTGAGCTGCCACCACGGCTTTCTTCGAGTGGCGCTCGGTGTCACCTCTGCCAGGGAGTGAATTTCACGTGCAGCATTTTTAGGAGATTGTTTTTCCAGACAGGATGTGCACACAAGTACCTTGCCTCTTTCCCTGCCAACATACCTCCATGCAATGGGTGGTTATTTACTGAATGGCTGATGTGCCCAGCGTAGGAGGCACAGCCACGACCAAGCACAACCCTGGTCTCCCTGGGGTGGCATCCTGCTCTGTGTCACCACCTGCAGTCTGTAATGATGCCAGCGACCACTTCCTCCAGGGAAAGAGAAACCAGCAGCCCAGCACCAGAAGTCACAGAGAAAGAGGCGATTCTGGACCTTGTAGCATTCACAAAGGGTGGACATTCCGTGTGCCACTCTGAAGTCAAAGTGCCAGTCCCCTCCCTGGGTGCTCGTACTCCAGAGACAGCCAGCACCCGTCTGCTCCCTGAGAGGGGCCATGCGGACCAGGGCTGTGGAATTCCTTTCTCCAGGCTCCCAATTTTAGACAGCTGCTCTGGGCCTTTCGCTCCTCTACCCCTCAATAAAATCAAAGGTTTCTTTACTTTTTCTTTTTTTCTTTCTTCCCTTTTCATTTGTTGCTTTTTGCTCTCTGATTAAAAAAAAAAGCTACTAAATCTAGACAATATTAAATGAGAAAAGGTTTTCCCTCTCCTTTCCCGATGTGATATTCATTTATATTAATCTCTGCCTCCCAATAACAGTTTCCACATTCATCATCTATGTGAACAAAGCATTAGAAAGATATAAATTTAAGGATCTAAAATGTCTTTTAAATGCACTGTATGATAGAACACTCTTCCTATTATTGCATTCCACAATCGCTCCTTTTAGGTGACTAGTTTTTATTGAAAGCGCCTATCTCTCTCTCTCTTTTTTTTTTTTACAAAAAAATTAATAAATTTACTGCCAGAAAAGTCCTTCATTACGGGAACCTGTGTAATTTTCTACCTGCATATCCAAAGATAATAAAAAACAGGGGCCCCTCAGTTATAGGCAATTTTGTTGGTAGCATCTAATTTTATCACAGTGTCGCCTCCTCCAGCAGATTATTTTAAAAGTGCTTATTTCTCATAGGTTTTTTTTTTTTTTTTTTTTTTTTTTTTTTTTTTTTTTTTTTTTTTTTTTACTTTTTAAATTCTGGATTTTTTTTTTTAATCTCTTGAGTAGAGCAAGGGTTGGGGGAGGTACTAATTGTCTCTTTGCCAGAGTTTAAGTGCAACATTTTTCATTAGAATTTAACAAATGTTCATCTTAAAATAGACTGACAATGGGTCACACGGCCCTCGCGTCTCCTCCGTTAACCTCAGCACATTAGAGTTGAGGCTTTTTATTCTCCGATCAATGTCGCGTCTTATTCTTGGACTTAATTTAGTATAAGACTAATATGACTGTCTCTCCATTTATTTCTCTCTCTCTCTCTCTCTCTCTGGCTTTAATAAAATTAGAATTAATTTAATATAACGCAATCTCTAGATTTTTTCTTTGTAAGCATAGAAATGCCAAATACAACAATATGCTTTGATTTTTTTCCTGCCAGTGGTAAACTATTGTGCAAAATAATTATACAAATACACAAGAACATCTGGTCTTTTGAACCGTACTCACTGCTGAGTTTAAACATTGTACACATTTGACAAAATTAAAGGAGTTTATTCTTTGTTTTTCCTGGGCTTTAAATAGGAAGCCACAAATAGTACTTAGAGTTATCATTTCTAGTTCATTTTGAAGACAGTGTAAGGAGACTTATTTTGCATTTGGGAGACTTTTGTACACTGAGGTTTGTTAAATCCGGGCTTGGGTTATAATGTATCACAATACTTGATTAAAACAATGACCCAAATCAAATTAAAGCTGGGGGGGCCCCCTACTAAATTCTTTTCTCGCATTTTATCCACAACAATTCCTAAATGCCATCAGACAATTAGGGCAATTTTGATATCTTTTGTAGGATAAAGTAATTAAAATTATTACTGCCACTTTCGTAATAAACTCGTGTGACTTTGAAAGTGTGTCCCGGCCCTCTTTCATGATGGAGACATCATACAATCTGTAATTGTGCTATTAAGGAAAAGAGAGCTAATCTTTTTGCATTTGAAGTAAGCCTTCATCATCAGCCCAACAAAGCCAGACAGATCAAAAAAGAACCAGAGAGAGCATTTAAGGAAATTAGTACAAGTGTCAGTTAAAAGGTAAAAATTAATGCACTTATTATTGAAATATGGTTGAAACCTACGTTCTTTTCATTTCTTTGATATTTCGAAGGCATAAAACATTCAATTAACTTTCCATTGTGTTTGGGGGAGAAAAGGCAGAGGATTGTCAGAGAAGTGTTCGAGGTGTAGGTGGTACTTGGGGAAAAATAGACCGGGGTATGCGGGCAAGAGACCCGAAGCATGCGACCAAGGCCACCAGGATGGAGCTGCCTCAGTCTCCCGGAGCCACCAGCTTAGGACTTCAAGTGGGTTCTAAGCTCTGCTTCTTTGTTTACTCTGGAGATTTAAAAAAATTACAGTGTGCAATTCTTTACTTAAAAATCACAGGCAATAGACAATGGGAAGTGTCTTGAGTCTTTGAAAGTGGAACAACGCCTTATTCTCCAATATAATAGGGATGTGATGATAGCAGTATATGTAAGAAAGACTGGAGAGAGAAGTGACTGTGCATTTAGATTAGGAGACAACTTTTGTCTGCATTTTAAAAATAATTATTTTTACCTATGATTATACATTGATTGTTGCTGTGATTGTAACAAGAGAAATAAAAGGAAGCTGATTTAACATAAAAAGCAGTATGGGGACGGAAAGAAAAACTATGGGGTCTGGGATCAAAAACATTAGTACATGGTGAGTAGCCCAGTAGCTAAATGCTATGTGATCTCACACGAGTAGTGCAATGTCTCTGAGTTAATATTCACTTCTTCTCTATAGCAGGAACACAGTTATTTGCTTGTTAAATGGCCAATAAATATGTTTCATCACAGATGCATGTAGTAGAAACTCGTAAATGCTAATTTTTTCACCCTCACACCACGCCTCTATCGCCCCTTTATAACATGAAAGATAAATCAATTAACCTTATGTGGTATTAATGATGAGTTCAATCAGTATTCAGTGCAACTCTCCATTGTAGGCATTGCTTTTCAGGGCCAAGTGCTTTATTTTGCTTTGAAATCTTTGCAAGTTTATTCAGTGGATAGATGTATGAGGCTACTCTCAGAACATCAAAACTCTTTAGCTGAACAATCATTATTTGACAATTGCAATTCAGGAATTTTAAAAATTGTATAATGAATCAATCTTCCTAAATTGTATGCATGTCAAATTGTGATCAACTTGCTGTGAAAATGTTCGCGAGAGAAGGCCTAATGTTTAAAGTGGAAATTACGGGGATCATACACACTCATTTGTCTCTATCATTAATGAAACATTGTTTTATTGCCCTGAGAAAAAGACTCTTGCACTTATTATAAAACAAATTTTAATAGACAAATACTCTTGAAATGATTTCCTACCGTCACACAATAGAAGCAAGTACTTTTTCTCCTTAAATTGTAGCCCGGCTAGGGGAGTATATTGTAAGTATCTTGTAAATACTTTAAATGAAAGCAAGTAGGTTTATTTTCTAAGATGCAGCTTGTTGTGAATGTGTGGCTAATTACTCCCTCCTTTTAATGCAGGGCTGGGGATTGAACCCAGGGCCTCACGTGCGTTATACCTGAATGCATCGAATGCATGTTACACATATGAATGCAGGAACTGATCTATATTCTTTGTTGATGAAAGGAAAAAGAAATTCTGTTTTTGAAGAAGTATTGGTTCCAACCCATGTGGGTCGTGCTGGGCTCATAAATGCAATCAAAAGAGGGCCACAGCAACTATTCTCTTACCAGAAGCAATTTTGAGTTGAGAACAAGCAAGTTCTGTAAAACAAGTACTCTTTCTAGCCCAAAACATTGGTTAGAAAATTTAAGAAATCCAACCCCAAGGGGGAAAAAAATCCTTTACAATAGTCGACCTACTTTGTAGCCAACTCAGTTCTGGCACTTAAGGAAAATAAATTGTAAAGTCCCAAATCACTGATGTTGTGATAATGATGAAGATGATGATGAAGATAATGATTATGCTTTTAATAGTTAGTGGTCACAGGACAGTTTTACGCCTCTGCAAAGGTAATGAGTCAAAGCAAGAAAGTAAAAGCCACCGTTACCTTAAAATCTAAATGTGATACATGTTTTTAAAATTTATAAAAAAATTTTTTTCCTTCCTTTATGCATTTGGGTGGTGATACCGTTTTTCATCAACACACAGCAGAGCCGCAGTGAGGAGTACGGGGCCAGCCACTGGAAGACAGCTTGCACTCAAGTCGTCTGCAGATTTTCTTAATTTAAGCTCTGTTTTGGAAGCAACCTGGATAGGAGGGGGCAGAAGCAGTGGGGTTAGGACGGCAGCGTGACCGAGAGTGAGAACGGGGGAGGAAGCCTGGAACTGGCCTGACCCCCTCAATGCAGAGAGAGGGTGAAGGGCTGTCAAAAACCACCCCCAGGCGGGGCAGGATGGTGCACGCCTGCAGCTCCAGCACGCTGCCACGGTGAGGCAGGAGGACAGCGAGTTCAAGCCTAGTCTGGGCAGCAATTTAGCAAGGTCTTGTCTCAAAAATATAAAGACAGTGCTGGTGAGGTAGCTCAGTGCAAAGGCCCTGGGTTCAATCCCCACTTACAGTGCAAATGCAGACCGTGCCTTTTGATCTTGCAGCCTGAAGGAAAGAATCAACAGGAAAGGGAATGGAAATGAGAAGACCCACAGACTCTGCATAAAGGCATCTCCCCGGGGTCCCCAGCCCCCCTGGTTTGCCGGGTCCTCTGCCGCTGGCTGCTGCTCTTTTTCCTTCATCTGGCCCCATGAGGTCAGTGGGAGGAGCAGTTTAAGATTCCCAACATGGAAATGGGGGGGGAGGCAGGAGCTGAAGTAAGGGCAGAGAGGTGACCAGTCCGTGCTCGAGGTCACAGTGCCTACCAGGGCATAGTGTCCCTGAGGAGCAGACCTGTTTTGGGCCCTGGCTTCTGCTCCCTGCAGGTGAGCGAGGCCTTTCTGAAAGCCACACAAGGGCTCCCAAGATAGTGAGCTGTGCATAAACATCCTCTATGGTCTACAGAGAACCTTCCCTTTCCTGGGTTCACATCCTGCCCTTGACCAACTGCAACAGCACTATTTTATTATTTAAAAGCCTGGAACATCGGTGATGGCTGCCATGGTGGAGGCTGCATTTATTTTTTCAGTCCTCAAAGACA
>RJWM01026586.1:0-27932 GCA_004363535.1 Dasyprocta punctata
TTTTTTTAGGCAGAGTCGCACTGTGTAGCTCAGGCCAGCCTTGTGCTCACGTTGTAGCCCAAGCCAGCCTTGAACTCACAACACTCCGCCTAACTCAGCCTTCTGAGTGCTGGGATTAAAGGCAAGCGCCACCATGCCCAGCTGGCCCATCTCTTCTAATATTTCCTTATAAACTTTCTTTTTCTTCCTCAAGGTTTTCAAGAACTAAAAATGTAATATGGATAGAACAAATCTAGAAATTTAAGTTTCTTGTGTTGCTAAATATTTATAGTGTTTCATATCAATTTTATCCATGGAAGGTAAAAATGGCAAGAGATTTCCCAATGATTTTGTGGAACACTTGGTATGCTAGCTATTGTGGCAAAATATGGCAAGCTTTTGCCTCTTGGGACCTCCAGGCTCAGCAGTCTAACCTGGTTCCTGTGTCAGCAGCTTAAAGATCCAATGCGCCTACAACCCTACTCTGAGGTCTTGAAGGTCCCTCCAGACCTCCAGTTGCCTAAGAAAGGAGTGACTAAGATAGTGTCACGTTTGAGGAAAGTGAAATAAAACCATGTAACTGTGTCAGTTTCTCAGATGATAGTCCATAGATCTTCCTCTTTTCTCATAAAGATTCTTTTATTTTCCCTATATGCAAATATATTGCTGGTAGACAATTTTAAGTAGTTTTCTTCTCCTTATTATCTTGAAAGCCATTGATTGATAAATAGGTCATTTATATTTAGCTACTGCCTTCTGAAAGTATATTTAGTTTCAAATAAACTTTATTTGAAAGTTTATTCAATAAAGTTTTGCTCAAATAAACTTTCAAATAATGTTTGTGTATTTAAACAAACCTTTAAATTATTCAAATTGTTTTGCAATTTGTACTATAAAACAATTAAGTCTTTATTATTTTAGTGAAAAACCATAAACTTTACTCAAACATACAGAATTGTATTTCTGGACCTATCACCACCCCAACTGTCCCAGTGTGAAATTAAGTTCTTATGGATCGGTGAATAACTTTTAACCAGTGTTTAATGAGATACATACAAGATGAATATTACATGCTTTAAGCATCTCACTAGTGATTGGGCGGTGATAATGAAAAAGGGTAAGAAAAAATGCATATAAAGATAATATTTGAACCACATGAAATTGCTGATCCTTAGCTACTTTTGATCTACCAAAATGAAAAGTTAATATACTACAACCAATATGTCTAAGGTATACTCATAAAACAACACATTCTATATTGCATCAAATCTAAATTTGACATTGGAATTGTGGCACAGTACAGTTAAGAAGATAAGTTCAAAAATTGTTTTAATGCAGCTGTAAAATATTATGATAAACCAGGGGTTGATGAAAGAGTACACAACCCTATTACCTTGTACTCAGTAATTAAATATAGCTTTATAATTATAAAAAGTATTAATTTACCATAAAGCATGAAGTCAGCAACATTTTATGGAGCAACTTTTTATTGTGTTTAATCAGAAGCAAATTGTGTGGAAGAGATTTAGGAAATCATCCTTTAAGACTGTAGTTCTCTTAGTTTGTGTTGCTATAACACTACCATGAATCTGGTGGCTTAGAAGATATAGGAATTGATTTTTCAGTCTTGGAGTCTAGAAGTCTGAAATTAGGGTGGCAGAATGATCAGGTACTATTTAGAATTGCAGACTATAAATTTCTCACTGTGTGGCAGAAAGAGAACAAGTAAGCATTGTGTGTGTGTGTGTGTGTGTGTGTGTGTGTGTTACTGGAGATTGAACTCAGAGCCTTATGCTTGCTAGGCAAGCCCTCTACCACTGAGCTATGTCCCTAACCCTTTTTAATTTATTTCAAGACAACATCTTGTTAAGTTACCTTTGAACTCCCAGTTCTTCTGCCTCACCTCCCAAGTGGTACAAACCATCATGCCCAGCTTCTTACCTCTTGTTAGGGTCTACTACTCTCAGTCATAAATCTTCTACCTCCACAATACAATGATCTCCTAAATGTCCCATCTCCCAAGTACCATTGAATTAGGATGAAGGTTTCAGCATATGAATTTTGAGAGACACGAGTATTTATGTCATTGGAATATTTTAACCAAAAAAATGCTTTAAATTTTTAAAATACTCTGTGAATGAATAAAAGTTAACAAATTGGGAATGATGGCACAAGCCTATAACCCCAGAACTCTGAGAAGCAGAGGCAGAATGATTGCAAGTTTGAGTCTAGCCTAGGAAACTTAATGATTGAGCAAGATCCTATCTCAAAATTTAAAAAGTCCTAGTATAGAAGTAGGCATGGGTAAATGAGAAGACCCTAGATTCAATCTCTAGTACTGCCAACAATGTCAGTATGTAAATTTAGTGAAATACAATTAGTAATAATTTTAACTGGTATAATGATAATTCTAAAGTGGGCATGATGGTACATGATTGAGGAAAGAGGATCACTGTGAGTTTGAGGCCAGCTTTGGTTGTATAGTGAGTTCAAGGTCAGTCTGAGCTACACAGTAAAGCCCTGTGTCACAGAGAGATAGACAGACAGATGGGGGTGAGGGTGGGGAGGGAGTGGATTCTAAGGAATATATAAAAAATTTTTAAGTTGAAAAAGTTATGGCTAATAAAGCAATCTCCCTATCCTATATACTTGGATCCCAATTCAGTAATAATTCACAACTCTGAATTATTTAAAAAAGCTAAAACTTGTCTTCAGCTTGTATGCATCTAACAGTCTTAATAAAGGAACTAATTAGTATATGGCATGGTGCACCGTGAACATAGGATGAACCTAACAGGCTTACTAATCACAGAGCAAATCTTGGTCTGTGGAAAACAAAAAAGAAAGAAAAAAAAGTAAAAAAAAAACAGAAAGAAAGAAAGAAGGAAGGAAGGAAAGAAAGAAAGAACAAGAGAAAATGAGAGGAAGGAAGAAAAAGACAGAAAGAAAGAAAAAAAGAAGGAAAGAAAGAAAGAAAGAAAGAAAGAAAGAAAGAAAGAAAGAAAGAAAGAAAGGAAGAAAGAAAGGAAGAAAGAAAGACTCAATACATCTTAACCAGAGAATAAAAACTGTATTTAGAATTGTTCCTTATGGAATTCTGTATGATGAGATTTCTCTTGTATTATTTGCTTTAATGCTTTCCTCTTGGTTTCCTGAGAAATTTAAACCTTCCCAGTAGCCTGCAGTGGGCTTTTCCTCCTAAAACTGGCCCCCAGCATTGTCCTTCCCTGTTCCCAGTTCCTGATGTCACTTACAGTTGCAGGCCACCTGCGGGTTCTCTGAGTTGACCTCTTGACTTCAGGCTCTTTGCTCAACTCATTCCCTCCACTTGCGTCGGTTCTCTACATTCTAAGCAGCTTGACTGTACACAAGTGAGAGCCTATTGTTTCTAATCTGTTGACCATGGCTGTGCACAATTCCTTCACAAAATCATCTGCATCCCCCACCATCCCCACTACATTGCTACCCTGTCCTTCACCCACTACTGTACTTATTCAGGACCTTCTTTTAGGAACTTTCCCAAGCTGCTCCTCTGATTTTCTGCTCTGGGATAACCCTGCTCATTTACAGAACCTTTACTTACATGTTGCTTTCTCCAAGTTGCCTTCTTAGACCTCAGCAATTTCAGCTTTCCTTCACCCTTCTCTCCATGTAGTACCAACTACACTGTATTACCATCGCCTTTTTGCTTTTCTGCAGTTCTCTGCAGTCTGCCAGCACCTTGAGGGAAAGGCCTTTGTCTGTTCTATTCACTATTATATTCCCGAGAGCTAGCTAGCAGGCTGCCTGGCTCAGAGTAGACACTAAATCCATGCTTACTGAGTGAATGAATAAAAGCACAAATAGAGATAGACAATATTTTGGGGGGCAAAGCTCCTATGTTTGAACAGCTTATAGTCTGTTTTATTTTCTGTACATTAGGAGATTGTGTGGAATAAAAAAATGAACACAATTTTTAATTAGAGTGAATTAATCTCCTTGTTTTATAATTTGCCAGCCCTATCAATTTAGGTGATTTATTCAGCCTTCCTGAGTCTTATCCTGCATATCAGTACAGGATAAAAACAGATCCGACTTGTGGGGCTCTGCTACCATGATATTAAAGTGATGTACCAGAATCGGCACTCTGAGATGTTGGCGCCTTCCTCTCCACAGGCAGCTTTGTTTTCATTCAGCAGATCTCCCCTTGTCAGTCAGTGCACTGAGCATACTCCTTCCCCCATTTGCGTGGTCATAAGCATCCATAGTTCTTCAGCCTCAACCAAAGCAGGGAAGATAATTTATATTTATTGAAAATAATATTCACAAATGTATTACTTTGAAAAGAATACATAGAGATCAATAATTCATAAATACTTAAAGTTTGTGCATCAATTATGATATCTTGCATAGGATAAGTAAACTTCAACTGAGAATCAGGTTAGAGGTGTGTCTCATAGGAGAGCCCATGCCCAGCGTGTGTGAGGCCTTGGATTCTATCCTCACCACTGCCAATGGTTTAAAACACTCCTCTTAATAATGAACATCTCTATTCATTTTACTTAATTGTATAATGAGTTAGAAGATATGTAGAAAAAGATCTTAGAGCTCTTTCATTGTTATTTTTCTAGTGAGGGCATGTACCCCAAAGGAGGACATCCCCAAGTATACAGAGATAGTCTAATTTCCACAAAATTTACAACGCAAAGGCTAGTTTTTGCATGTTTTTCTTGCCAGCTGAATTGTGGCTAATCATGGCCAAGTGTTTTGAGGCTGTTGGTTTAGCTCTTAAATGAAACTGGATCCTGACAAGAAAGTTCAAGAATTATTGTCGGCTTCTCTGCATAACTTAGAAGCATCTCCAAAGGCATATGTACTATTGCCCTGGCAGACATATATACACAAGTACAGTGTAACACCTCCATCCTTCATGCTTGGCAAGTTAATGTGGATGTTCATTTTTATAGCCGCTAACTTATTAGCTGTGGATTACGTTGTCACTTTGTGTGTTACATTTCCAAGCATAAGAAGTGTGAGTGAGTTCTAAGACATGTGAAATGAGGGATCAGCTTGAAAAAAACTGGTCTTGAAGGCATCAGAGAGTAGGGATAAAGACTTCATCATGCAGTTCATAGAGCCTGCCAATTCCTTGATTGACAGCTCTCTGTATGGCAAGTCTTGAGGGATTGGGTATTTAAATCTTAATTACAAAAAAGTGTTACAGAATACTAAAAACCATTCAAGGAAACTGAAAGGCTTATAATGTAGCACTCCTCTATTAATCTCTTGTACAGAATAAATTTGATTGACAAGATCCATACAAATAGTGTAGAGGAATTTAGGAAATAAGTACAAAACTGAAGGGAAAATTTAAAAACTATGTGCTATACATATATCCTATTTTGTAAATTAAATTGCCCCAAAATTGTGTACACAAAAATAAAACAGAATAAAGCAAATTGTTAGATCATCTTAACTGGTCTAAATAACACAGCTCTCATTAGCACAATTCAAACCGACAAAATTACAATACGAATAGCTGCTTTGCTTAGGGAAAAAAAATCACAAGAATTTAATAGAGAAAAAAATTTGATTTCAAAAGAGAAGTGAAACAACTACAGAGAATTATTTTTCAAAACAAAAACTGAGGAACATTCAAGAACATCAGTTGTATGCTTGGTCATTAACTTATTAATTAATTCAATAGACACTTATTAAGATACAACTTCAGTACAAACCTCACACCAAGTGCAGAGAATATGGACATAATGAGAGAAGGGTCATACACAGTCCCATGGGAAAACACTTATGAAACCAAATCATAGCAAAAAATATGATTGAAGTATAAATTAAGAGCCTGAGTATTTTCTGTTCTCACATAGCCTTATATCCGCTTTCCATCCTTCTCTATCTTGTCCTTTTCTCAGAGTAAGTTCATCTATATGGGTTGTATCAATTTGTTTTTGTATTAGTCAGGGCTCTTCAGATAAACAGAACAAATGATCTATCTATCTGTCTTCTATCTAAAGCTATGTATTGTGAAGGATTAACTCACACAATTAGAAGGCTCAGAGGACTCATGATCTTCCACCTGCACACTCAAGGCCTGAGAAAGTCCCCTGGTAACATTCTAGTACAAACCCAAAAGCCTAAGAACCATGAAACACAGTAGTGTAAGTCCCAGTCCATGTTCTGGAGGCCAGAAACCAGGAGTTCTGATTTCCAAAACCAGGAAAGGATAGATGCCCCTACTCAATCACTGAGTACATCCTCCCTTCCTCTGCCATTCTGTTCTATTCAGGCTCTCAGCACATTACACAGTGACCACCTGCATTGGTGAGGGTAACATTATTTAGTTTATTGATTTGAATGCTAATCTCTTCCAGAAACACTCTTATAGAGACAGCCAGAGATAATGTTTTGCCAGTTACATGAACATCTCTTAGCCCAGTCAAGATGACACATAAAATTAACCACCATGGATTCTCCCTTTGAATTTTGATTGGATTCAGGTAGTGAGGGTGTGGCAGCAGCTCATAGGAAGGTAAAGGAGTGAGGTAAAGCACTGAGTCCCCCAGGTCTATCCACAACCTGTGCCAGTTCACCAAAAGTATAGCTACTTTCCAGTAATGTGCTCAAATTAGCCATTTGGATGGAAGACCTATTTTCTTCTCTGATACATTGTGTGGACGTAGAATCCTACAGGAATTCCAGAAAGACTTCCCAGAGGAAGTAGCAGCAGAGCTTCAAATTTATGTAGGGTTGGGAATTCTGAGGTCATGGAGACAAAGTTCAAGGATACTTGTGTACAGGATAAGTGGGTGAAAGGGAGGAAAAATATCAAGATAATCTTTGGGATGCATTGTCAAGAACCTTGTGTTTCCCACAGATGTATTCAAATTTAATTCAAAGACATTGCATTTAGATCTAGAATGTCCCCTGAAAATCTCATGTGTCTGGAAGGTGATTGAATCCTGAGGGCTCTGTGTTCATCAGGAATCTATGCTTTGGTAAGTTTTGTAGCTGACAGTGCTATTAACATGGAGAGCCCCCAGTTGGAAGGTTGCAGGTCTTTGGGGGTGTTACTGGAAGGGTGTATCCTTGTCCCCAGCTTTCTCCCTTCTTTTTCTCTGGTTCTTGGATTCCATGGTTTGAGCAGCTTTCCTCTTTTGTACTCTTTCACTGGACCATTTCTGCCTTGGAACCAGCCAACCATGGATTGAGCCTGTTGGAAACTGAGCCAAAATAAAACTATCTTCCTCTAAATTGTGGGTGTCAGGTATTTTGTCCCAGGAATGGGAAAGCTAACATAGAATTGTATAGATAATAGAGTGTTTTCATGGGTTTGAAAGTAGAAAACTCTGAATAGTTTTAAAAAGCAGAGATTTTCAAATTTGCTTATTAAATCCTATACCCTTTTAATGAAAGTCTTTGTGGAATATTTCAGGGTTGAAATAAAATATAATTTTTATAATATGTATCTTTACGTATCAGTTTTAACTGTATGTGGTATCTTGGTTCACCAGCTTTATTCTTTCCACGATTCTGGTAAATTTCTTTTGCTTATATTATTTTTGCAACTCCAAAACAAAATTGATTTCCATAAATAAAAACAAAGCCTTATGAACCCTAAATTCCAAATTAATATTAATATAATGCAAATGATATTTTATCAAAATTGTAGAAAAATGAGTAAGTTCCTTATTCATAATATGCCTATAATACCTATAATATTCCTACAATGCATACTCTTTTGTTATAATTTACATTTCTACTTATTTTTTGCTATACTTTTACTTATTTTTCATCTATGTAACATGCTGTGATGCCATTTGACATTGATCTAATATATTGAATTTCCCACAAAAGTTAGCTCCTTAAGCAATCATTTTATATGTGTGGAATCTGTGAGACAAGAGTCCCCACTGAGCTCAGTGGGGATGGCTTGCTTTTCTTCATGGTACCTGGAGCTCAGCTGGGAGACTGATGCTGTTAGTGGAGACCTCAGCTGGGGCAGTAGACAGGTACTTCTACAACGCTTTTCCACGTAGACTCAAAATTCTCATGGAGTGGGACCCTCAAGGTAATTAGACTTACATGAAGGCTTAGACAGCACCTCCGGACTTCCAAGGGTTCTGGTTCACAAAGTATAACTTACCTCACTTTTTCCAAAGTAAACTCACAAGTCACTAGTGCTATATTCCACTGGTTAGAAGGGGCACAATTCCACCTAGATTCAGGCTGAGCGAGTATGGACCTCACCTCTTGATCTCTGTGGGAAAAGTGTCAAAGAACTTTGAGCCACTTTAAGAATTGCCATGAAAAGTATCTGTGTTAAAATAAACACAGATGTGTGACACTAAAAAAGTGTCTTTTTCTATTGCTGGCATCTGAGTGATTCAGACTATGTTTTTTTGACACAGGAATGACTGTGACTATTTTTTGAGGCTCTAACATTGGTACTTAAAGCCTTAAACTCAGGGCAAATGTAGTGGCAAATACCTCCCACTTTAAAGGGTTCACTGTTAAGGGATTAAGTATATCATTTAGCACTTAGGTGGCCAAGTGACTTTGCTTTGTATGTCCTTGTGTGCTGAGACAGATAGCCATGTGCTGAGACATGAGTGCCCCATGGAGAAGAATATAGCACTTAGTTCTCTGCCAACTACATTGCATGCTCAGCATGACCAAGGTGGCACTTTGCCATCTGGATAGCTATCTTTCCACTTTACCAGTCTGTTGTGGGCTACCCACTCATTCTGAAAAAGTATTGAATACCATTTGTGGGTTACTTCAAATGCTCTGAAGCCAATTTTTCCACAGAGATCTACCAGCTTCCCACATGTTCAGCCTGACAGCACCTTTCCTTGAGACTATAGTGTGGCCTTTGCTTCCTGCTGCAGGGTGTCCCAAGTACCATGACTTTGGGCTTCTAAGAGAACCAGCCTGATATTAATTCATACCCAAGTTGGAAGTGTGGGAGATTGAATATCTATGGAGTCATCTTTGACCAGAAGGGAACTATGATGCTTACCGTTTTTAGCATATGACACTATTCTGAGGTGTATTTTAAAGAATTTCCAAAAGTACCTGTGGGATTAAGAGTTTCTATCACTCAAAATGGTAATTGACTTGTAAATACATCATTTGATTGACTTTTTCTCCTATTTCTTTGTTTCATTTACTCCCCTGAATCCTGGAGTTATTTTCCAAATAAAGTATCTGCATACAAACTTTTATCTGTTTTTGACTCTGTTTTTGTAGATACGGACTATGGTAGGGTCCATAGAACTGCTATACAAATTCATATTTTCAGGTGACAAAAGAGATTGTCACAAGCCAAAGCCAGCTTTGAAGAGAAAGAAGGGTATTGTTAGAGAAGTCAGGCTGGGCTCCTTGTGACCTGAAGGCTCCAGTTTATGTTTTCACCTACATTGAGCTTCTGTCTATTTCTGTCTAATACAATCTTTAGTGGCAAAATAAACTACACACAAGATGACTGTCCTATAAGGCACAAATACTTTCTGTAAACTGAAGCTTCAATATCATTTAAGATATTACCATGTATAGAAGCTGTCTTAGCTACTTTTCATCTGTTTCCAAGACAAAATACCTAACACCCAAAATTAGGGAAGGAAAGGTTTATTTCTTACAGTTTCTTGGGAGTTTTAGTCCATACTTAGTTGGCTCCAAGGCGGTGTGGCATGGCAGGGCTGCCGACCATGGCAGCTGCAAACAGCAAGCGCACTGGTGAGAGTGAAAGAAAGTGCGGACTTGAGCAAGAGGAAGACCTGCCTCCCTTACACTGTATCTCAGCTCCACCCCCGGATGGGTGCAGAACTCACATCATCAATCCCAGCTCTAGACAACAAACCAAACACAAGCGCCAGACTCAGCCCCATCAAAAGTATATGAGGACTTGAGGGTACATAATATATCACCCAATACATTCTACCCCATGTACCTCCTTAATATAAAAGACATTTAGTCCCTCTCCAAGAGTTGCCAAAGTCCTAACAGTTTCAGCACTGCTGAAAAGTCCAAGTCCCAAATCTCCTCTGAGATTTATGGCAAACTCTTAACTGTAACCCCCTGTACAAATGAAAATGAGGTTAAGCACTCCCAACATATAAAGGCACAAGATAAACATTACCATTCCAAAAGATATAAACAGGGGAATACAAAGCATTGGAACCAAACAAGTCCAAAATCCAGCAGGGCAAACATTAAGTCCTGGAAATTCTCTGCTCAGCAATCTGGGTGCAAGCTCCAAAAGGCTTGAGTGATTCCACCACTGCGACACTTTCAGGGGTCTTAACTTTCACAGCTTTCCTTGGACGTTCCATGTTCCTTGGCTTCACCGTTACATCTTTACACACTGCTCCCTGCAGGAGAGGCAGAGGCTGCTTTAGCCTTTTCTGTGCATTTTTCTTTCCCCTAAAACCCATGCCTTGTGGATGCCACCAAGGTCCACTGCCAGCTGGAGCAGTAGCCAGGCTTTCCTCTCTCTTGGCTGTAGGGGTTGACTGCCTGGATCGCTGAGCTCTCTGAACCTAATTGTGAAGAATAGCTTCTCTATGCCACCACCATTCTGGAATCTGCTATGGCCACCTCCATTCTGGGACCTGGTACAGCCGCAACCCTTTGGAAACTTCCTGTGGCCTCTGTCACCACTCTGGGACATGGCACTCCATAGCTTTTTCCTCCAAGCAAACTTTTTCACTTTTGAAGGCCTGAGGCTGCAAAGGGTTGAGGCCCGCTGCTTCCTGGGATGCCCCCAGGCCATCTTTTTTATTCCTTTGTTCCTTCTCAGCAATCAAGATCTCAGCTTGATCTTTACAGTCCACAACTTCCTGTCCAAACTCACAAGGTTTTAAATCACCATGCCAGGCTCCTTGCTCTTTATTTGCAACATAAATCTGACTAAAAGCCCCCAACAACAGCCAGGCCACCATTTCAACATTCAGCTGCCTTATAATTTCCTTTTTTAGACTAATCAGTCCTCTGCCCTTAATCTCAGTCTCAGGCAAAGTCTCTGGGCATGGGCAGAATGCAGACAAACTTTCTGCCAAGCTGTAACACACATCATGTGGAGTCCAACAACCAATGCAGTCCTTCTTCCCAGTAGAAACCTCCCAAGTCTGGTCTCTACCAGCAGGGTTTCTATCAGCCTTCTGGTCTTCTGAACTCTAACCAGAATCTCCCATACAGAACAACCTAAGCTGTTCCAGCTCTATGCATGTAGGTGACATCTCCAAAACTTACCAAACTCTTCCCACAAGCCAACTCCAAAGGCTCTTGAGCCACACTGTCAGGTTTAGTCACAGCAATGGCCCCACTCCTGGTACCAAATTCTGTCTTAGTTACTTTTCACTTGTTGCCAAGACAAAATATCTGACACCCAAAATTAGGGAAAGAAAGGTTTCTCGGGTGTTTCAGTCCATACTCAGTTGGCTCCAAGGCAGTGTGGCATGGCAAGGCCACCATTCATGGCCGCTGCAAGCAGCAAGGCATGCTGGCGAGAGAGGGTGGAAGTGAGCAAGAGGAAGACCCAACTCCTTTACACTGTTTCTCAGCTCCACCCCTGGATGAGTGCAGCACTCACATCTCCAATCCAAGCTCTAGACAACAAACTGAACACAAGTGCCAGACTCAGCCCCATCAAAAGCATATGAGGACTTGGGAGTACATAGTATATCACCCAATACAGAAGCTGTCTTCCAAATGGACTATAAAGATTCCTGTCTCCCAAAGTCACGCCCTTTGTGGCTCTCTCCTACTTGAACAGAGTTCATTTATGCAATCAGAAGGATATCATAAGAATGATGGAGTGTTACATTCAAGACTTTGCCATGAGAGATCTTTTGGATCAGTTGCTCTGGAGAAACCACCTACCATGCCCCAAAGACATTCAAGAAGCCCTACAGAGACATTCATGTAACAAGAAACTTAGGCCTCCTGCCGAAAGCCAGTACCATTTTGGGCATGTGTTAGTTTTCCATTGTTTCTGTAATAAATTACTGTACTACAAACTTGGTGACTTAGAATAATAAAAATTTATTATCTTAGCATTTCAAAACTCACAAGCCCAAGATCAGTTCAGTAGGCTACTAAAGATGGTTACAGGACTAGATCCTTTCTGAAAGCTCTGCAGTTCTAAAATTTGCTGCCATTTGCATTCTTTGGCTCGTGAGCTCTTCCTTGTATTACTCCAACCTCCTGCTTCTGTCTTTATATCTTCTACTAATCACTCTAATCTTCTTGTTTCCCTTTTATATGAAATCTTATAATTGCATTGGATCCTTGTGGATTATTCATAGATGCCTTAGTTATTTTTCTCTCATTGCTGAGAGAAAATACCTGATGCCAAAAATTAGGGAAGGAAAGGTTTATTTCTTACAGTTCTCGGGAGTTTCCATCCATACTTAGTTGGCTCCAAGGCAGGATGGTGTGGAGGGGAAGCCATTCATGGTAGCTGCCAAAATGACAAAGTGAACCAGTGAGAGAGAGAAAGAGACAGAGCAAGAAAGGGAAGACCTGTGTTCCTTTTGCCCTTACACTGTATCTCGGCTCGACTCATGGGTGGGTGCAACATTCACATTGCCAATCTCAGCACTAGACAACAAACCAATCACAAATGCCAGACTCAGTCCCATCCAAACTGTGAGTCCTTGGGGGGACACAGAATCAACCAATACAATAGATGAGGACAATCTCTCCTCCTAAGGCCATTATTCTCAAAAGGTGGATGTTAAGAACTATGAAGGACCTGAAATTGTATCTTGTAAGAACCTCACAGGTTAGTCTGCCATGGAGTCATAAGTGCTAATAGAAAGTATAAGCCATTTAGATCAGAAACAAACAAACAAACAAAAATCTATATTCATAACCATACTAGTAGTCAAATTATCAACAACTTTGCATTAGATTCACCAAATCTTGATTCCCACATGGCAGCATGAACTGTATCAAGTGACATCAGCATACACAGTGGACTGTATTATAAGGAGAAAACTGAGGTTTAAGGAACCTGAAATTTTTTTTTCCCCAACATCAGGGATTGAACTCACAACCTCGCACCTGTCAGACAGGCGCTTAAGTCACTGAGCCAAACTTCCGGTCCTGGAACCTGAAACTTTTATATCATTAAAGTAATTTATATGAATTTTGCTCCAGAGAAAGACATTGTTTCTATTTCTACTAGAAGGCAAAAGAAAAATAAATTTCCCATTGTTCTGTTCTTTTGTCTATTTTTCACTACACATAGATCCTTGATAAGATGGTCTTGACCAAAGGCATGCTTCCAAGGCATGGTGGAGGGGGCTGGGGTTATAACTCAGTGATGTAAGTGCCTGCCTGGTAAGTGCAAGGTCCTGAGTTTGATTCCTGGAACCTCCCACCACCCCCACCCCCAAAAAAGCAAAACCAAGGCATGCAAAAATTTGGAGGAATCATGGAGAATTACCTTCTAACAGTTGATGGAAAACCCAGAGGTTCCCAGAGAAGTTTACATGGGTACACAATGAAGCCAGAACTTCATAATTATGCTAAAACAGTATTTGCTATTTGTATTCTCATTCTCTCATGAAGGTCAATGGAGATTTCCAGAGACTACACGAAATGAGATATTGTCCTTTCTCTGATTGCCCAGAGAATGTGCCCTTATGTGTTTTAAAAACTTTGGTTATTTTCTTTTTCCTTTTTCTTTTTCTCAAATCAGACCCTCACTATGTAATCCTGGATGTCTTTGAACTAGCTTCATAGCCCAGGTTGATATCAAACCCATGATTCTCTTGTCCTAGTTTTCCCAATGTGAGATGGTAGGCCTGTGCCACCATGCCCAGCTTCTAGTAATTTTAATGCAGTAAATATTAGTAGCTATAGCCCAAATAAACACAAGCTTTTTGGATGTCCCAAAAATTGTAAAGAGAAGAAACACTTCTATACTACTGGTGGGAATGTAAATTATTGCAGCTTCTATGGATATCAGTATGGATATGGATATTCCTCAAAAAGCACAAAGTGAAACTACCATCTGACCCAGCTATATCACTTCTTGGTATATACTCAAAGGAATTAAAATCAATATACTATAGGGATACTTACATACCCATATTTATTGCAGCATAATTCACAATAGCCAACATATGAAACCAGCGTAAGTACCCTTCCACAGATGAATGGATAAAGAAAATGTGGTATATGTATACAATGGAGTGTTATTCAGTGATAAAAAATGCTAAAATTTGTCATTTGCAGGAAAATAGATGGAAATGGAAATCATCATGTTAAGAGAAATAAGCCAGACTCAGACAAGTGTTGCTTGTTTTAATATGTGGAATTTAAAAAAGACAACATGAAAGTTGAAGGAAGATTGTTATTAAACAAAAGGAAAAGAACAAGGGAGGTCAGGAGGAGGTACAAGTTAGAGTAATGGGAGATTAAGAAGTTATTCACTGTATCATTGGGAAGATCATGATGTTGCTATGAATTTCTTGAGGTGAAAAGTATTCTCTATACTCTGCTAATTGAAACGGCAGGTTATAAAGCATATGACATTGTCAATTATTTTTTATTCTGAAAAATGTATTATACAGATATCAAGAAATTGTCTAGAATGGTGTTCAGCTAGCTGTTATCTGTTTCTGGGAGTGAGACACTGATCACATTTTTCTTTATGTTTAAGAGTATTTTTTGATGTGTGCTATTACAAAATGTTTCTAAATGTAGTAAATTAAGAACTGCTAGAAGTATGTGAGGTGATGCATATGTTATTTGGCTTCATTGTGGCAATCATTTAACAACATACATGTATCTCAAAACATGATGTTGTACACCTTAAATATACATGATTTTGTCAATCATACTCAACAACACATGCATATATATGCCAATAAAAAGCACTATACAAATAATAATGTTAAGATTTTAAAAGTATTTTTAATTAAGATAGAATCCTGAGAACAAAATGTGTGAAAATTGATGTCCCAGGTTAATCATTTGAGAGACAAGTTCTTGATAAGGCTGTTTGTGTGAACTATTAGTCCTTCCTTTTCTTGAGTAGGAAAAGGACTCCAAGAGAATTTCTTCCAGAGATTGAGGATGCCCTATGGGAAGAAGAGAAGATCATCATTTCTTTCTCAAGTTCTGAGGCAGTTGATTTTTGATCTGCTACTCTTCTAATTTGAATAGAAAAATCAGAAATTTCGAGAAGAATGATAGAGGAGAGTGAGAGGTAGCAGTGCTCTTGTCCATACTGGCATTTTGATGTGATAAGGGTGCATAACTGTCCTCTGAATCAAGTGAGTGCTTGGTGCAATAGGCAGGCTTCATCCATCTTGTCAGTACCCAATCCAAAATGACTTGCCTCTAGATGATGAGAAATAAAAGCTAGTACACTTGAACAAATACTAGTGTATGTGTCGTCCTAGTGTATCTCCCCACTGTAGAGAGGAGATGAAAACACTAGCCTATGTTGAACAGTTGTCAAGCCAAAGAGAAAAAAAGAAGTCAAGAATTGTAACTTTTGTGCCAATTTCTATAATGTAAATTCTCCCTATATGGCTGATTTCAAGATACCAATGGATTAATAACCACCTTAGGAACTTTCTGATAATTTTCCAGAGGTTGGTATGAGTCACTTTTAGTATTCAATTGTTTCATCTAAACAATTGGAGGAAACCAAGCTGGATCAGATCTCCTATAACCAGAACTATGTGGTGGGTAGGTCTTCCCACAGGAACACTGTGCCCAAACTGAACAGACTGTATTCCCCAAAACAGCCAGCATCTGAATTCCTGCCACCTCTAGGAAATAGGTAAATAAGTGTATCTGAGAGAACAAAGCAGCACCCATTAAATAGGACTCCTTAGTGCCTTTCTGCAATCCTTATTCCTCATCCACCCTACTCATTTTAAAAGTCAGTATACTAAAAGGAAGGTGAGGATCACACTTCTGTCCCACAGATTTGGGGGCATTGATTAAGCAGCCTGAACGCTGAACAACAGAGGGAGCCCTATGAGAAAGATGTTTAAGCTTGATTCAAACAAACTAGACTGGAAATAATCTGAATGTAACTGGAAAGAAAAGTTTATCTTGGTGCAACCGAATGCAGTTATTGGAGAATGAAAAAAAAAAAGTTTTCAAGTTTAAACTGGTATAGTTCAAACTGTTCGATAAATTAATTGTGCTCATATTAAATGTATTTGAAGTTCATCTTTAAAATATACCCCAAAGCAAAATCCTCCTAGATAATACAGAAAAATATACTCTATGAATAGACTAAAATGAGTTAAGAAACTATAAATTGTCCAGGACTCAAAGCAAAAAACCCTGATATAAAGAAGTGACAGGTGGAAAGCATAATGGAGACTGGGGCCAGCGTTGAGAGGCATGTTTCAAGGCCAAGTTACCTGATTGGATGACCAGATTTACACGGTGGGCAAGCAACAAAGGATGTTAAAATTTAATCCTATTTTCTGACTTGAAAGGCTTAATATAGTTTCATATTTTTGGAACGACGAATTTTTTAAATTGGTCTGAATTTAGAAGACATTATTTATATGTATGTTCAAGTTGGAAGAGCCCTATCTGCACAATAAAATAAGACAAAGCCAATGCATATGTTTCATAGTGTTAAAAGTTATTAAGCTTAATGCTAATAGCATTGTTTTGTTTAAGGCTTTATATAAATGATAGCATATCTAGTTCACTTTATGGGACTTAATTATCACACTAATTATGTTTCTAAGATTTATTCATGCTCGGTTGTGCATAGTGTAGTTCACTCATTTCCACCAATGAGTGTTCTATTGGGTGAACATATTTTAATTCGCATATCCATTCTTTGGTTGATGGATATTTACATTGTCTTCTGTTTTGTTGTAATTATGTATATCACATGAACATTCTACTGATATGCAAGGGAGGCATACTATGAGGAAGAAGAAATATTTTTTTAAAAAATTTTTTATTAGTACAATTTTGCAGTACATAGTATTTGTATTCTTTGTATGGAGTTGGTGCATATACACAACTCATTTTAATTCTTTTCTTCATCTCCTATCTCTCTTCTCTCTCCTCCTTCCCATTTGACAAAGATCTATCTTGCATCTCCTGTTTATCTTTTATTTTGCTTTTGTTTTACAATTTTTGGTTTCTCATTTAAGAAAAATGATGTAATATTTAAGTTTGTATGCGTGATTTATTTCACTTAATATTATGGTCTCAAAGTGCCACCATTTTCCTACAAATGACTCAAGTTTATCTTTCTTTATGGAGAAATAGTACTCCATTGTGTGTAAGTAACACATTTTCTTCATCTATTCATCAGTTGATGGACATTTAGGCTGCTTCTAAGAATGAATTATTATGAATTGTGCTGCTATAAGCATGGATATGCATATATTACTGTAATATGGTATCTTTAAGTCCTCTGGGAAGATACCTAAAAAGAGAATATCCAAGTCCAGTAGAATTTCTAGCTCTAGTTTTTTGAGGAATCTCCATAGTGGAAAGATATTTTAAAGCATTTTAATTCTCAAACTGGTGGTGGAATTCATAGATGTTTTTATTTTATTAGTATGCTTTATAATTAATAGTTTTTTGTCTGTTCTCTAGTATGTTCCAGGTATTGCATTTCTAAAGATAATAAAATAATTATAAAGATGAAATAAATGAAAGAAGAGAACAGGAAATTCCAGTTTAGAAAGGCAACACATATTGTTTTAAAAGGAAAGATCAGAAAAGGCCCAGTGCAAATATGATGTTTGGGCAACATGAAGGAAACAAGGAAGTGGCTAGGTAGAAATTCGGGGAAAGAACGTTAAAATGTAGACATTATGAGAAAATGTGAAAGAGAAGACTTTAAAATCTAGTAAGAGAAATCTGCAGGGGGAGGCAAAGGTGAGTAGCATCAGTTAAAATGTTCCCATCTTCTCTTCCTGAGCTTTGCTGCTGACTGACCAGACCACTATGAAACCAGTCCATTTGAAACAAGTCTGCAACTTTTTCTTCAATGAAATAAGAAAGGATTCTTTTCCTCTTTGCTTTTAGTAAATATATACACACACACATGCTTTTGTATTCACAGATACATAGGACTTTAATAGAGTAAAGAATTGTAGAAATTAATTCACTTCGAGAAACGTTTAATGTATTCTAAAGAGAGTGAAACTTAGCCCTACCTGAACTCCTTATCATTTCTGTTCAACAAGTCCAACCTGTCTGGAAAACTGCAACCTAATACTCTTCTTTGGACCTTAGGGTAGTCCTCTGTTCTAATCTCTCTTCCTCCTCATTTTCAAGATTCACTCTCTTCAGGTATTGAAGGCCTGGGAAGAAGAGATAAACTGTAGATCCTGTGCTTATGTGAAGAGATGCTTCACGAATTTACAGACATCCTATAAAATATCCTGGTTTTTCCTGCATCTCCTCACACTAACTGCTTTCTGGTATAAATACCTTTCCCTAGACTGTTTGCTTTTAAAAATTTGATTATAAGACTAAGAGAAAAATAAGATTTTAAAGTGCTTGACATAGGTTTACTACAACAATAATGAGGCCAATAAAAATCAAAGGACAAATAGTTTTCTTTAAAAAACAAATCACTAGAATGGGCACAGGTTTATTTCCTTGTAGATATTGAAAACTCCTCCGTTATCTTTTTATAGCAACTATAGTTCTTTTATTGACAGTGAGATATGGGGAAACTCAGGTAGTTCAAAGTCATCATGAGTGACTCATACTTTTGTTGGTGGTGGAAAAACACTTCTGGCAAGAAACACCTGCTGTGACAAATACAATCAGTGTGCTATGCAAATGCAATGTAAGTTGTACTTTCTCAGGCAACATCTGCTTTCGGAGAGGGTGGCAAATAGGATTTCTAAATCATTCATGTCCCTGCCCCCAGTTTCTAAGATGAGTCTTACTTTTGCAGTGAAATCTGGGTATTTCAGGGTCTCCTCATTTCATGGTGACCACTGTTGTCCTAGTAGAGCTTTGACCCAAGTCTTGCTTTCTTTGTAATGTCTGAGTCTTGCTTGGCCTTTGACAAGGTATGTATTGATATCCTGTCTTCAATTCAACTAAGGTTTGGGTGTTTGGTCCCTGAGGACTGCCTAACAATTTCTGTCTTAGAACTACAATAATATACTAGGGCTGCCTTGCACTGTTAAGGGACTGGATACAAAGAGAGAAGCAAAGCATCCAGTGAAGTCTTTCTAGCCTTTGGTGAAGTCAGAAACAGGCAGGTCTCATGGCTGGGAAAAAAGGTAGAACATTCCTAGAGCTCATATGAATTAGTGGTGGCCAGCCCTGTATTTGCATTTCATTGACCCAAGCAAGTCACCTCACCTGATGTCAAGGTGTACAAAGTCTGATCCTCGCATGGTGCAGGGGCTCCAGTGTCAGAGAATAGTAATATAGACTGCCACACAGTGTGAACCTAAGGAAAGCATTTGACCTTGCCCAGTCATAGATTCCTCTCGGATATGATGAAGGTGGTAATGATGTATGCCTCTCAGAGTTGTTTAGAAGACAAAATGAAATCATGCATTCAAATGGCATTTACATTTAAGAGATAAGAGAATTAAAAAGCTACCACAGGATTTTTTCTCAAATATTATCATTTTCAAAACCTGTGAAACTTTTTTCTCTTCAATTCTTTATTCAATAAAGAAAGTAGTCATAAGACAAAAACTAAGCATTTTCAAAAAAGCTATTAGCACATGTAAAAGTTGTCATATCAAAACTGAAATTTTTCATTGTTTCAACTTCCAATAAAGGTTGTGTGATACAGCAAAAGTTATTAATGTACAAACATTCCCACCATTTTCTGCTCCCACTTCCAACATCCTCAAGAGAGATTCAGTCATGATTGCTTGATTTCTTCCCCAAAGAAGCTATGCCATGGCCCACCAGACAAGTGAAGCCTGTGATGTAGAGTTTGGGAAATGGCAAGTAGCTGTAGCCTAAGGGTAGGGAAGAAAGGAGAGTAGAATGACAGGGAAACCATAATGGGGAGGTAAATTGTTTTTCTTTTGGAAAGGGAAGAAAATCCTCATGGAGCAGCATTCCTGGAGTCTGCAGCAGAAAGGGGTTTTCTAGGGGACTACAGAAAAGGAGGATCTAGAGATAAAGAATGTGAAAGGTTTGACTTTGCCTCAAGTGTGATGATGTTTGGCTGCAGGCTAGAGAACAATTTCCAAATAATACTATCTGACAAAAAACAGGAGATTTTTTTTCTGGATCACATAAAAATTTCTGATAAGTACTTTCTCATTGTCAAGGAAGCTCCAGGATCGCCAAGGAAAAGCGATCTTCGTCTCTTCTTGTTCCATCACTGTTAGCTTGCTTTCTCAAGGCCCAGAATCTGTGTTTCAGCTCTAGCCAAATGATAAATTGTTACGACACAAGAAAGGCACAAAAAGAGCAGGCTGATTCCTTTTGGGGATTTCCCAGAAGTTGCTGCATTATTACCACTTACATTCATTGCCCAGAATTTACTCATATAGCCACGCCTGAGAAGGGTTTTATTTTATTCCAGGTGTCCAGCTGACTTGGGGTGTTACTTCTGAGAAAGAAAAAGGAAACAGATAGCAGATGAATTCCTAAAAGATATCCCAGAGAAGGGAAAGAAGATAGGTACTGTGAACTATGTACTTCAATACATATAACACTCTGAAAGGAAAATAATGTGAATTGAAATCTTGTTTTCTATATATGTTCAAATGCCTCTACACAGATTTGAGGCTAAGCCATGTGAGCAATGTCTCACTGTTCATCTAGCTATTACAGTGGACACCAAGATCTGATTTTCTGTTTATCACCCACATGCTTCTCCCACCGAAATACTTTCCTGTTTCTATCTATATAACCATGTGTGAGACAGCAAAGAACTTTTCCACCATCATTGTTCCACTTCATTGGATCTCCCAATGAAAAGCCTTGATCTCTTGTTCTCATATACTGTGTATAAAATTATATTTGCTCTTTCACTGTTTTACTTTTGTATCCTTTTTTTTTAACAGCTGGAACTAAATCAGAGGGGATCTTATAAGTATCAAGCCAAAAGCATTTCTTTTTAAACATCAGTATTCCAGACTGATGCTCAGATACCTTGGGCTTTCTGCTGTCTCCAGGTATGGTTTCTGCCCATAGGATAATCTAGGAAATGCCCTATTGTCTTTTAATGAGACTGAATGTTGAACTTCTGAAAACTTTACTCTAGACATATCAAAGTGTTCATTTTCATTTTTATTAAGTGTGTTAGAATTCTATGCTTATTTGCCATGTTTTTATGATAGTTTTAGTAAGCCTGCCAAGAAATAAGCTTAAAGATTACATCTTCATTTCCCTTTCCTCTCAGGATGTTAGTTATACATGTTCCTTATAGCTTTTGTTATAAAAGCAATACATGTTCATTGTGAGAAATTCAGAAAAATACTGTGTTTGTGTGTGTATTCATGTGAATTTTAAGTAACATTGGGGATAGTCTACAAACTATTTATATGCTCTGCTTTCCATTTGAGTTTTTCCCACTTTCAAAATTATTTGAAAGTCTATGTAGCTGATAAAATTCAAGGGAAGTGTAATGTTGTGTGACATCTGGAGCTAGGTCATAAATGATCTTGCAGTTTTTGCTTTGCTTTCTTGTGTTCTACAGACATTCAGAAGACAACTGACTACCTGGGGACAACTGGATATAAAGAACACCAAGTTGGTTATGTGAGTAGGTGTGTGTGTGTGTGGGGATGAGTGGGTAGGAGAGAGAAGAGAAGAGAGAAGAGATTGAACAGGCCCAACTATTCTAACCATTTTGTTAAGAACAAACAACTGAATTTGGACACCCAGTCCAGTTAACTAGTCAGGCTTTCATAGGAGTCTAGGGCCAACCCCTGTTTGACTGTAACTACATGAATGACCCCAAGTGAGTAATGCTCAGCTAAGTCCAGGCAACTCATTGAACTCTCAGGGATTATAGTAAATTGTAGAATTAAAGAATTAAGTTTTGGGGTGGTTTGTGATTCCATACTAAACAATCAAAACAGTTATAAAGCCAGGCAAGACACACTTGCAATCCCAGTGATAGAGGGTAACAAAACTCCGGACCTACTTTATGTCCAGTACGAGTTCATTTTCTCTAAAATTGAAGAATGAATTTTAGGAACAATGGAGGTTAAGAACAGAAATATTTATTGAGAGAAAGAAAGCTTCTGTCTGAGAGAGAGACAGAAGGGGTCCCAAGTGGGTTGCCAAAGATTCTGTCTTTTCTAGTGACTTTTTTATAGAGTAAAACCATGATGGGGAAAACTGGAAATTGGCAAGAGAGATGGGCATGAGGTGGGACAGAACTGTTGTCAACCAATAAGATTAATTGTTTAGGTAAAATGGACCAAATCAGGGACAAATGGGAACTGAGTCGTACCAAGTGAACAATCTTATGGATCAGTGCCTGTTTCTGTAGGGATTGGGATGGTAATTCCTGGCTTCTCAAGGTGATCCATACCTAATCCCTAATGTTTATACTTAGGGTGTGGTTGCATTTGTTTTGCCTTTTGTCTTGAGATCTGGCCCACAGCAAGAGTTGTGCAAGAGGTGTGTGTCTCTTCCAAGGTCGCAAGTCATCTGGTCCCCTGTGCCAACTCCTTTGAGGGTCTAGCCCTGTCTGACTGCTGATATTTCCAATTAACTCAGCTGCCTGTAACATTCCTCCATCTGAATAAGTAACCTGAACTGCTGTGAAGGGTAATGGACGATGACAGATCTAGCTTCTTCAGGCTGAAAGGGGTTATAATTGTTAACTGCAGTCAGGGATACTCTGCAGAGGTTCTAACTAATGGCCCTCAGTAGATACTAGGCATTTTCATCTTGGATAGGTGTACAGCTTTAAGTCTGAAGGAGAAAAAGCCAAAGAAACAATTAAGTATACATGGGCCAAATAATAGAATCAACAGGATTATTATGAGTACGGTTAATAAAGAGTTCCACCAAGAGGAGCTAGTAATGACTTCCCATAAGGAGGATAAGGATAAGGTCCAGGAAATTTTAGAATCTGACATGTCATTGATTTGCTATCTAATATCTTGAACAACTATTAAGATATTAGCAAAAGCCAGGAATATACTCATAGCATTTAGTTTTTACAATTATACAAGTATCCCCCTGTGGCACTGTTAAGTTGTCTAATGCCATCTGATTTTGGAGGATAGCTTGTTTTATTAATTTTACCTTTTTTCTTTAGGAGAGAGAGATCAGCTGCAGTGTCATTTAAGGCCAGCTGAGTATAGTTAATTAAGGCCTCAAGATGTACTACATAACCTTTTTCTGAACAAGATCTGGTGGATCCCAATAAAAGAAATCTAAAAGAAATCTAGCATATTTGCTATTGTTTTTATCTGTATGATGCCTTGGGGTTTGGCACCTTCTAGGCAGGAACAAACATTAATCAAAGCATGTATAATCAAAGAATATATGCAAAGGTGTGTTATCAAAGCATTAGCATTAGAGTTGAAAGGTAAGTTTATAAACTTAAGTTATAGCAATTGTAACCCATTGGCTCTTATGTCTGATGTCCCTCTAGCTTCAGTTATAATTATCTTTAAGCTTTTTGATAATGTAGGAGAACAAAATTAATACTTTATTTTGACAAATGAAACTCTCTTAAGATTTTATATATGAACAACAATATGCACTATATTTGTAAAAACCAGTTGCAGCATCATTTTAATTAGTTGGCAACCTGGATATATATTACAGCATTTAGTCAGGATAAAATCTCTCCAGGATTGGAGTTGGGCTTTTAGGCATAACCAAAAGAATGAGTGAAGAGAAAATTATCTCAGTTACAGTTTAAGCAACCTATATTTTGGTGACTGTTTATTGAGGTACAATGCCTGGAAGGAAGACCAGAGTTGAGAAGGACAAAAAGACATGTGCCAATGTCTAGCAATTGACTGGTTTTTACCTCTCATCATGATTACTCAGGGTGCCTCCTTTGAAGATGACAGGTGGAGATGACAGTCTGGCCAGAGGGAGATAAGTGCTCTGAGGCCCTCTAGTCCTGCTGGACCAACTGATAGGATGGGTCTGAACTCCGGGGCCTTGGCCTCAGAGGGCAGTTTGACCTCCAATGGTCTCCTTTGCAGTTAGGGCGTGGCTTTGGGCCTCTTAAGGCAGTCCCTCTTAAAGTGGCCTGGCTTGTGGCAGCAATAGCAGGTAGGTGTCATCATCAAACTCTTCTTGGAACCCTGAGAATCAGACTTAAGGTCTGTGTTTTTAAGGCCACAAATGCAGCCATTTTTGGTCTCTTTGTTTTCTCTCTTTGACTTTCTCTCAGTACTAATTATAGAAGGAGGCAGGTTTTACTAAAGAATCAAGTGAACTATATGGAGCAAAGGCTATCTATTGTAACTTTTTGTACTATCTGGAGTTGACTGGGTAATAAACAAAGCAAAATATGTCCCTCTATTGAATCAGGATTTATGGGCATATGTTTTATTAGTGCCTCTAATAAATGATCCAAGAAGTCAAGGAGCCTTTCTTTCTCTTGAAAAATAGCTGACAATTTAGAATAACAAGAAGGCTTGGTTTTTGTCCCTCTTAGGCCTTCAAGAATACATGTTTGAAAATGTTTCTTGCTCTAATCTCCTGTTTTGTTGTCAGGCCAGTTGGGGTCTTGGGCAGGAACTGCTTGTGCCCCAGTAGGAACTGGTAGTTCCTCTGACTGTCAATCTTCAGGCCTTTTAAAATTAACAATATTATATTTATCTCCAAAGGCTATAGCAGCTTGTAATGCTGCTTGTCTCTCACTAGAAGTCAATGTCTGGTTTAAGAGTAACATTACATCTTTCCAATCTAGTTTATAGGTCAGAGTAAGTCCTCTAAGGACCTCAATGTACTTATCAGGGTCATCTGAAAATTTCCAGGGTCTCATGTAATCTGTTTTAAGTCCTTGAGAGAAAAAGCCACATGAATTCTGGAAGTCCTAAATGATCCATGTACTTCCTGTAAAGGATATTACCCTTGAGGAGCTTGCATAAACTCAGCTAAGAATGAGTATGTCCCTGTAGAGGCCTGGATTACAGCTCATCTAGAAGCCTCATCCTTAAGACTAGAAGGGAAAGTAGGGGGAAACCTAGGTTTAGTAATGGTGGGTATAGATTTGATTAAGGCTGTTTTGTTTCCAGATTCCAAAGGTTTGGGAAGAGCAATCTCAGGCCCTGGGGTAGTAAATGCCTTAAGGGCCTGAGGTGCTGAATTTCCCTGAAGCTCACATTTACATTTAGAATATAGATAAGGAGTATTTCTCAATGCAAAGAGAGTCTGAACATAAGATGATTCTGACCATTTTGCCTCCTTTTTACAGTATGCCTCTAGTTGTCAAAGAATATCATAGTTAATACTTCCCTCTGTATTCCATTTTGGCTCAAGGGGGTAGGTAGGCCACACACAAATGCAGAGAAATATCAAACAGCTTCCAGTGTTAAAGAATGTATTCCAAAGTGATATAGGAAAATGATCTCGGTGGGAGACTTCCAAATGATACAGGAAAAATGATCTCAGACCTCCAAATGATGTGGGGGAATGAAACTCCCAACCTACTATATGTCCAGCACAAGTTCGCATTCTCTAAAAATCGAAGAATGAATTTCAGGAACAATGGAGGGTAAGAGCAGAAGATATTTATTAAGAGAAAGAAAGCTTCTGTCTGAGGGACAGAAGGTGGGCCCGAGTGGGTTGCCTGAGACTCTGTCTTTTCCAGTGACTTTTATAGAGCAAAACCATGATGGGAAAAACTGGGAACTTGCAAGGCAGATGGGCTTGAGGTGGGACAAAACTGTGATCAACCAATAAGATTGATTGTTTAGGTAGAATTGACCAAATCAAGGACAAATGGGGAAGCAAGTCACGTAATAAGCAAGCATTCTTATGGATTAGGGGATTGGGATGGTAATTCTTGGCTTCTCAAGGTGATCCATTCCTAATCTCTAATGCTTATACTTAGGGTGTGGTTGCATTTCTTTTGCCTTCTGTCTTGAGATCTGGCCCACAGCAAGAGGTGTGTATCTCTTCCAAGGTCACATGATATCTGGTCCTCTGTGCCTGCTCCATTGAGGACCTAGCCCTGTCTGACTGCCTATAATATTTCTAACTAACTCAGTTGCCTATAACAAAAGGAGTAAGGGGCTTTGAGTTGCCCATGTCTGTAATGTAAAAAGCAACATGTAAGGCTATCAAACCTTTTTTGTACTGGGAATTGAACTCAGAAACCTCTGCTGAGCTGTCTCTAGCCCTGTAGTGCTAGAGACATTGACATTGAACTACCAACTATGCAAAAAGGAGATAAACACATCCTTTTTATTCCTATTTGATAAAGATCCTCAAGGCATCTCTTGGGTTGACTCTACTCTAGAGCAGGTGGATGCCATCTGGAAAGTTGAAGATAAATTCAACCAGCCTTGAATTGGTGCATGATTTTATCTTCCCTAGTAGCTTGTGAACTTTGTTTCTTTGACATTTATAAGTTATTGTAACAGGAATGTTTAAAGAAGGAAGCATAACTTTGTAATAAACTATGGCTTTTGTTCATCAAAAGAGGGCATATGCAGAAAAGGTGAGTTGGTAATTAGAGTTCATAGTACTCTAGTGGTACTATGAAGGAGATAACTTCTGGAGATAGATAAGGCAATAAATGACTTGGGGAATTCCAGCTCTGGGTCCTAGGACAAAGAAGTCTCCAAGACAGTTGTATTACCCATCTAATCACCTGGCCAGTCTTTCCTAGCAACATACATGGCTACGTTTTACTTAAATTTCTATATCTTTGAAGCTCACAGGTTAAACTTACTATCATCTTGCAATCACACTTTACATGTTAGTAAAGGTACATCAGTCTTCTAGGCGCACAGAAAAGAAAAGGCTATTTACTCTCAATTAGCATATGTAAGGCACAAATGTAAATCCTTCCCCTACTAGCTGCTGTGAAATGTAAATAATTGTTGCAAACTACCTCAGCTTAATCTCTGAAGGGAGGGATAGTCTAAGTAATCTAAAAATCCCTTGAAAGGCTCCATGAGAGTTCCTAGTCTACTAGCAGAGAAATAAGGACGATAGATAAGTGGAGATTTTCAGTGGTCATAAGTCAAAGATCACTGAGGAACTCTTGGGAGTTCATCAGAGAGTTGCCCTGGCCAGGAATCCTCAGTTGTTCTCAGTTTCTATTGGCCCAGATAACCAAAGGTCAATCTCCAGAAAGGAATCCAGATGTCTGTCTGATCAACATTCCATTGACTCCGTTGGTCACTGGTTTCAATGGGGATTCACCAAACAGATGCTAGGGAAACCTGTCCTCTGCCTTGAAGGGTGGCAGCTGCTATAGGAGCAATTAATTAGCTAGCAGAGTAACCACTGTTTGTCAACGTTCTATAAGATATAGTTAGAAGCCTGAGCAAGATCATTACCTAGTACTCTATAAATTTACAATAAAGGTTTTAAAGTCCACAACTTGAAAGGTTGAAGAGCCTCCCTAGCCTAAATGTGTAGGTCCCGTAAGTGTGCTGCTTTTGGGAATCGCTCCTTCCACTGTCACGTGGAAGTGAATTCTCCCCATTGTGTCTCAGGTTCAATCTCTGGAGGAGACTGTGGTCCAGAACACTAAGCCAGGACATGACTTTTGTGTGTGCTCTTCTGGACGGGCACAATTCTGATGTCTCATCTGATCCAGAGACAGGGTATGTGTCCCTCATCTAAGATGATTTCCCTGTCTTTGGCATTAGCAAATGCTCATTTTCTATGGGCTTAACTTTAAGAGGAAAAGGTTGGAATAGTCTAGAGTTCTTTCTGATTTTCCATGCCTCTATAAGGAAAGTACAAAATGGGGAAGTGTGTAGAAGTAAAGCCAAAGAAAGGAAACTGAAGTGGAACAGGCTTGACATTTCCTCTAGAGTGTAGAGGAGGATCAGAGCCAGTCTCTC